>PISX010027537.1:6238-22958 GCA_004024625.1 Mellivora capensis | reverse complement strand
ATACAAATGGCTATCAGACACATGAAAAAATGTTCATCATCACTAGCCATCAGGGAGATTCAAATTAAAACCACATTGAGATACCACCTCACACCAGTTAGAATGGCCAAAATTAGCAAGACAGGAAACAACGTGTGTTGGAGAGGATGTGGAGAAAGGGGAACCCTCTTACACTGTTGGTGGGAATGCATGTTGGTGCATCCACTTTGGAGAACAGTGTGGAGATTCCTCAAGAAGTTAAAAATAGAGCTTCCTTATGACCCTGCAATTGCACTACTGGGTATTTACCCCAAAGATACAGATGTGGTGAAAAGAAGGGCCATCTGTACCCCAATGTTTATATCAGCAATAGCCACGGTCGCCAAACTGTGGAAAGAACCAAGATGCCTTTCAACGGATGAATGGATAAGGAAGATGTGGTCCATATACACTATGGAGTATTATGCCTCCATCAGAAAGGATGAATACCCAACTTTTGTAGCAACACGGACGGGACTGGAAGAGATTATGCTGAGTGAAATAAGTCAAGCAGAGAGAGTCAATTATCATATGGTTTCACTTATTTGCGGAGCATAACAAATAACACGGAGGACATGGGGAGATGGAGAGGAGAAGGGAGTTGAGGGAAATTGGAAGAGGAGATGAACCATGAGAGACTATGGACTCTGAAAAACAACCTGAGGGTTTTGAAGGGGCGGGGGTTGGGAGGTTGGGGGAGCCAGGTGGTGGGTATTGGGGAGGGCACGCTTTGCATGGAGCACTGGGTGTGGTGCATAAACAATGAATTCTGTTACGCTGAAAAGAAATAAAAAAAAATAGACAACTCAATGGATACAAAGGGTGTAGATCAGGTAACATACAGCTTCTTAACCCAACAGGGACATAGAACCAATAGTCAGAGCTCATATCTGGTTCTGTGCTTTGGTGTATCCCAATAGCTGGCCACCACATGGCACATGGTTGCTACTCAATGCCATTTGTAGAGGAACAAATGAATGAGTAAATGAATTAGACACTGAACATCTGAACAAACCTTGGAGGTGATCTGGATTTAGTCTTTCCTCTGATGCTTACATGATCTCCATCCCCTAATCCAATACATATTTAACAAATGCTTCTTTTGTCCAAGGATCCTGGAGATGATCAAGATGAAACATTTGCATCATGCCCTCAAAAATGTATAATCTACTAGAGAATAAGATCTACAAATAACTATAATGCTAGAGAGAAGATATAAAGAAAAGAGAAATGCCTGTACTCAGCAAGGAGTTACAGAATTTTCAATTATAGGGAACTAACTTCCACTACTAATAGTCAATGTGCATTAAGTGCCTACAGTACACTGAACACATTACATCATTATAACATTTATGTTCTGGTTAATATTATTATTATCATGATTCCCATTTTTTCAGTGAGGAAATTGGGACTCAGAAAGGTTAAGTAACTTACTCAAGCTCACAGAGCTTGTAAGTAGCAGAACTGAGTCTCTGACATTTTGACCCAGTCCACATATGAGCAGATTTATTGCTAGAACGATCTTGATGTTGCACTGAAATCTGCCTCTTCTTACATTCCTCGTGGAACTAATTACACTCCCCCAAGCCACAGAGAACAAGTCTTTCATTACTCGAAAAAACAATTAATGACTTGAATTACATCAAGTCAGTTTAATAGCTGGCAATTCCCTATTGCAATTATAGTTCAGGCTGCTATCATTTTCGTCACAATTGTTGGTCCACACTAAATTTCTTCTCTAGTTCATTGCCTTCTTTCCCCTGTTTCTACCTCCTCCCCCACCCTGAGATATTACAAAGTATCAGTGCTGCTGCAACCTGATGATTTTTATGTTTTCTGACTCATTTACCCCAAATCCATAGAGCATCTGATGCTTTTGGGTTTGTGGTCCTTTTCTCTCTGGTTCTCTTCTGTGTAACTGGTTGTTGTTTTGGTCATTCATTAACTTAACCAATGTTTGCTATGAATTGCAAGCCCACTGGCTAGCTCATAGTGTTCAGGTAATGGGTATTCAAAAAGGGAGGGAAGATATAATTCCTGCCTCCAAGGAGATTACAGTGTAGTTTGGAAGTCAGACAAGCAAGCATGTTTTTATAATACAATTATAAAAGCACATTTTTATAATACAATAAAAAGTAATGAAGTAACGTGCTAAGTATCATGTAGGCATGACCAAAGGGCGTCCTTGAGGTCTGTCCCAGGAATGCCAGGAAAGCCTTCATAGGGAAGATTGCGTTTGGGCTTAGAGATGATGGAAGACTAGGGGAGGTAGGACACTCCAGGGAGAGGATGCTTCAGGACACCTCTAGGCAGCAGGCATGAAGCCCTTAGGTATGAGGCAGCAGAGAGCAGAGCAGGGTGAGGTGAGGCCCCTGGGGAGGGAGTGTAGGGGAAAGGCAGAGTGGCTGTGAGAACCAGGGCACAGGCAGTTTTTTGCAGCCTACTGTTAGGATAAGTTTTATATTTTATAAAGTTCACTGTTTGGGCCCAAGAATGGGGATGGAATAAAGGCAATGAGAGTGAGGGCAAGGGACCAGCTTCATGACAGCTCCAGTAATCCCAGTGAATAAAGATGAGAACTCCAGAGTGATCCAAGAAATAGACATGGTGGTGGGTGAGGAAGTAGTCTGAGAGACGTCTGCAAGTCTGTAAGTCCAACCTGCCACACCAGATTACCACAGACACATGGCTTCAACAACAAACATTGATTCCTCACAGGTTCAAGGCTGGGAAGGCAAAGCCATTGCAGGCATGTCTGATAAGGGCTTGCTTTCTGTTTTGCAGATAGCTGCTTCCCACTGTGTCCTCGCATGGAGGTAAGAGAGAAGGATGGCTTTCTTCTTTTCCCTAGAAGGGCACTTATGTCATCACGAGGGTCCACCTTCCTGATCTAACTCCCATAGCTGCAGTAGTGGGAGGGGACCCATGGGTGAGAAGCATCACTAGAACCAGTGGAGGAGAGTTTCAGTGGTGGGCTCCTAACAGCCTGGAGGGCTTCAGGGAGGTCTCAGGGCAAGGGCTCAAAGCAGTCTGAGTTTGACAAGAACATCCTGAGGGCCTGTGTTAGTCTGCCAGAGCTGCCATTACAAGGTACTGCAGACTGGGGGTAAACAACAGAAATCTGTTGTCTCACAGTTCTGGAGCTGGAGGTCCAAGAGCAGGGTGCTGGCACTGTTGCTTTCTCCTGAGGCCTCTCCTTGGCTGACAGGCAGCCATTGTCTGGGAGTTCCCTCACATGACCTTTTCTCTGTGCTCACGCACTCCTGAAATCTCTTCCTCTTCCAGTCTTGTTGGATTAGGGCCCCACCCTTGCGACCTTATTTTCACTTAATCACCTCTTGAAAGGCCCTGCTTCATATAGTCACATTTTGGGGTGACAATAAAACTTTGTATGTGGGGACACAATTCAGTCCCTAATGGTGCCCAGGGCTGGAGTCCTTTCCATCTGCATTGGGAACCAGTGCTGGGTTACTATAAAGAGGAAAGGGCAGATGCCAGCAGGGAATCAGGGTGCAGACTGCTCTTGGAAGGCTGGCTGGAAAGCAGAGGAACATCTACAGTTAAGCTGAGCAAGGATGCCCCTGAATGAAGATCCCTCCCTCCCTCTTTCTTTCTTTGTTTTGCCTGTTCTTTCTTCTGTCTTTCCTTTTCCTGCTTTCTTTTGAGAAAGAGACTTAAAGAATATGTATGTGCAGAGGGAAGCTAGCAATGGAAGGACAGGGAGGAAAGATTTTCTAGCGTGAGATTCCCTGGGAGGTAGCAGGGCCCAGGATGAAGTAGGGATGGGGACTTCTCTCCATTGTTGTCTTTATCTACCTTGGTCTTTCTTCTGATTGGTTTTCCTATCCTCTTCTTCACTTTGTTTCTTCTCTCACATTTCTGCACAAGACCGTGTGCAAAGAAGGGCTGGCAGGTGTGCACCCTTGTGTGTGCATGGGTGTCCATGGTGTGCATGGAGCCACTCACTCCAACAGTACTAAACTAATTTCATTCAAGTCACATTGTTTCAGTGTCCATGTTGTAAACCTAGTGAGAAGCAGCTAAGATATCCTTTTTGGTAGGAGTCTGACCTCAAGGGGAAAGAAGGGGCTCTGCCTCTCAACCAGTGATGTCTGCTCCCAGATAGGGACGTCTGATGCCAATGGAGCCTCTGCTTCCTTGTTGTGGTGAAGCAAGAGGACAGGTCTGGTCAGGTGTGCATCAGCTTCTGATCCTCCTAGGTGTGTATGCACAATGAAGAAGGGCACCTGTACTGTCAGACAGAGAGAATCAACCCTCCCATTCCTGCCCCCAACATGTGAAGGGGAGGAGTGTATAGTTACAGAGTGCTAGAGGCAAAATGGACTAGGGTCCTCTCCCAGTCTCCACTTGGCTAGCCAAATGGAAGTAGCTACTCATTGGGCCACTGGGTTCTTTCTGAAGAACAGTGAAGAACAGCAGTTTGGGGTAGGTGGAGGGTGGGGTTGGGGGGGCAGCAATGGCTGGGCAAGAAAGCAGAGGCAAATGCAGGCCTTGTGGCCCAGTAGTTTCTGTACCAAAGAAACCTCTGTCTAGAAGCTTGGGCCAACTCACCCCAAATATGGGAGGAAGAAGCAGGAAATAAAAAAAAAAAAAAAAGACACAACCACTAAATAAACTAAAGGCACTCCTTAAAACCCCCTTAGATAAATAGATCATCTTCTCATAGAACAAGATGAAAATGTAGTCTGGCCTTTCCCCAGCCGGCAAGAAATATGGAAGGTGCCTGGATTTTCAGGCCATATTTTGATGCCAGCCCCCTTTTCGGGGTGTTCTCCAAGAGGTCTGCTCTCTTCCCTTCCATTCTAAAAGCTCCTCTCATCAGTGACTTGGTTCCCAGGTCTAGCGGGATGTGGGCATCGCTAGGTCATGTAGAGCTGGGACAGCATCTCTCAGCTGACTTGGCTCAGACCCAGAGATGTGGGAAAGTCTGAATCCATGCAGCCCTCAAGTCATGTTTTCCCACTTAGAATGTGGCAGGGTGTCCATAAAGTCTGGAAACAATGTTATTTTATTTTATTTTATTTTTACAGATTGAAAATATCCTTGGCAACAAAAACTGTATTTACCTACATTACCAGAGTTAACGGATGAATGAATGTGGTCAGTGAAAGTCATATTGGAGAACAGATTATTTTTGTCTGATATTTATCTTCCCATTCATTCAACCAAACAAAAGGTGTGTTTGAAGTACTATTATGTGCTAGGTACAACAGAGGACATGGATATGCAGAAGATAAGCTGCCTTGGAGCAGTTTCCAGTGTGTTCTGTAGGAATGATGCTTACACTCCAAAAAATAAGATGAGGCAGAATATGTGTGTCCCTTTGTACTTACCGCAACTGTGGTCAATGTCTTGGTCAGGACTCTTTTAACTACTAATGGCAGAAACCCAACTTTGACTTAATCCAAAGGGAAATTATTTACTAAAACCAAAATGGAATTATTTATTGAAAGCAAACAGGAGCCTGTTTCTTGCTTTACTCAATTTGTAAATCCAAAGGCAGAGCTGGGTTCAGATCCAGATGTATCCAAAGACCTGGGGTGGTATCAGGACTCTGCTTGAGAGTGAGACCAACATAAGCAGTAGAGCCTGGAGCCCCAGATGCCATGAAACATGGAGCATGTACTCAGCAGACCTCCTCCTCTCCAACACCCATCTGTTAAACCTCCCAGAAGACCCTGACTACTCCTGCCTGGCATATCATCAAATATGGACCCATCACTCTGGCTTGGAGATAGAATACCTGTATTGGTCATGCTGGGTCAGGTGCCTACCCATGTGATTGGAATGAGGAAGAAATGAAATCCCCAAATAACGGGGTGCTGGGGCTAGCCAATCACAAAGATCCCTTATTGTAATAAGGGATGAAGGGATGGTTACCAGTCAATAGATAAGTAGTAGGGAGCGTGGGGTGAATTTGATGTGGTTCCTACAGAAGGAATGATGGAATTTGTGTAACAGCAAGTCACAGAGGTAGGTGGCCTATATCTTGGGGTCCAGCAGAGGAGCAGAATCACATGGCTGGAGGGCAAGATGGGGTAAGCTTTCAGAGAGCTTTGGAAGGCAGCTAAAGAGTTTCCTCTTTGTTGGACCATGAAGGACAACTAGAAAGACTTAGCAATGTATTAAAGTCAGGAAAACAAGTCTGGTTTTAGAGAGCTGGGTGGACTGAGATGGAAGAAATGAAGAGTCATGTGATTGGGGGAGGGGAGATGTCCCAATAATCTAGAGGAAGTCTGTGCGGGAGGGCAGGGCACTACAGCCATCTGAAGAAGGAGTTTGGAGAAAGAGCTAGAATGATAGGAAGTTTCTAGCCTCTGGGACCAGCTGTGATCAAGATGGCTATTCTGGATTGAACTAGTGTCATCTCTCATGGCTGTGTCCAACAAAAGAGGTCTCTACTAAAATCACAGAGAACTATACTAACTTCTAAAGACTTAATTTCTAATACTTTCATCTCCATGAAGTTAACTGAACCTAGCACCACTGTCCCTGAGCAGGAGTGGAATTAACACAACACATCATGTTGTGGTATTTTCTCATTCAATATCAAATACCATGTGGTATTTTCTCATTCAAATGGCTTTCTGTGTTGATTTTTTGTCTGCCCTGGAGCACATTCAAAGTCAGGGAGTTGTTTCTAACACTGTCCCGATATTGGAAAAATGTCTGTGGGCTGAGCCTGGGTCTTGACAATATGATTTCTTTTTACACAAAACAAAGAATGCAGATGAGTTTGCTGATGCTGAGTTCCAGGAGTAGTCAGAGGTGGCCACTAAAATTTCTGCCAGACCACCACAAAAATAAACAGGGATTGGATTTGAGTGGCTAAACTTCAACTAACATGAACATTGGGATATCCCATTTGTGTCCCCAGTGGGTCTGGGGGCCCAAAGCATGTAACCTAGAAAGGACTGGGCACTCCTGAAGTTAACACAGGATTCTGTTCTGGTGTTTCTAATTCTAATTCTAATATGAGTTCTGGTGTTCTGGTAGACTTCTACCCTTCTGTTGCCATAATTTCTGTTGAACCAGGAGAAAATGTATGCATCTAAGCTAGGGAGGTGTTCTCACGTGTCATCAGGGGAGTGTGGCTGGTTAGCTGAAGACTGGGAATGTGCTGACAAACAGGGAGAGAGTCAGAAGAGAGCATGTCGTGTGGTTAAGGGGCCGGAGGGACTGGCTTGGGAGAAGAGGTAGAAGTGCTGACATTAGCTTGCTCTGCACCACCAACGCCCAGAGATGTGGCCTGATAAAAGGGTGCCAGCCCGTGGTAGGGTGTGGGCTCTGGTGGAGTGGGGAGATTGTCTCTGTGGCCCAGAGGGACTGGATCAGAGATGCACAGAGGAAAACATAGGCTGGGGAAAAGCTGCCTAACCCAGTTAGCTGAGGATTACCACTAAGGGATGAGCATTAGCAGGGAGGTGCTAGAACCAGAGATGAACTCTCAGCTCTAAAACAGCATCCAACATAGGGATGAGAACAATGATGGTGAGGCAAGTGGACTGAAAGGGTGTGTCCTCCCCACTTCCTCAGCTAAAAGGTCTGTCAAATTCACCCCAGCTGCTACTTCTCCTATAACTAAAGCTGGCACCAAGTCCAAAGAGAGGCTGGTAGGGGTGTTGATACGAATCTGAAACTTTGCTTCCCATTACTGTAACTTTGAGAACATAACACCTCACTCAAACTGGGCTACTCTTCCTGGTACAACTTCTTTGCCTGAGAACATCTTTTCAGAACCCAAAATACACATGTCGCCTTGGCCATGGGGACTTCCCTGATCACCCTAGGGTCAGTGCCATTTCTCCCTCCACTGACTGGTCTCTTCTTTTGGTGCTTCTTTTTTCCTGTGGTGAATTAAATGTTATCTGTATGCTTGTGTCAATTTCCATTGCTTTGTATCCTGCCTGTTCCTTGTCACCTAGGCTAGCATTTAGTTACTCTTCAAGTTGCTATTATAATTAGAATGTATTGAGTGCATTTAGTAAGTGCTAAGTGCATGATTCCATTTATTGTTCACACAAAAATGTATCAAGCAGAGAGAGTCAATTATCATATGGTTTCACTTATTTGCGGAGCATAACAAATAACACGGAGGACATAAGGAGATGGAGAGGAGAAGGGAGTTGAGGGAAATTGGAGGGGGAGATGAACCATGAGAGACTATGGACTCTGAAAAACAACCTGAGGGTTTTGAAGGGGCGGGGGGTGGGAAGTTGGGGGGGCCAGGTGGTGGGTATTATGGAGGGCACGCATTGCATGGAGCACTGGGTGTGATGCAAAGACTGTTGAATGAATTCTGTTATGCTGTTACGCTGAAAAGAAATAAAAAAAATGTTCAGAGGGTTCTATTATTTTCTGAATTTTAGATAACATTATGTATGTATATATACATGCCTAATGGAATAGATATGTATATATGTTTGTTGTTTTTGTTCTTGCTATCAGATTGAAAGAAACAAAATTATTATGTAGTAAACCCTACATCTTCCTCATTCTGATAATTCCTTCCAAGTGTGGGAGATTCCACTTGATGAACACTCTTGGTTTCTTCTCATCTGCTCACTTCTTCCCTGGAGAAGTAACTCAGTTTGGTGAATTTGGATGGGAACGTGTAGCCTGGTTCTCTCTTTGTGCTCTTCCTTTCGGAGTGGGCCCACCCGTTGGAAACACGTGCTCTGTCTTGCTCCTCTAGGTCTTGAGATTTTGAAGGCAGAATCTGCCCTACAGGGGAGTCTGCCCCAGCCCAGTGAGGTCTGCAACTGGGTAGGGACTGCTGTACAATTTTGGGATTCAGAATGAGAAAACCCACTTGTCCCCAGATTAAGCCACATTCACCAGCTTTAACAGTAACGTAGGTGATATTTTGCTCTCCAGCTGCTTTATTCCTTCTTATATCTCTGTGGGCTCAGGATTCTGGTGGGAAAGGGGTGGTATTTATGGTTTGCCCTCAAGCTTTATCCCACCTTGCTGACTAGCTGGAAGAGTGGTGTGGGATTCCACATATTGGATTGGGTAGAGGTGGGCAAATCTAGGAAGTTGCTGTGAAGGCTTTTACTAAAGACTCTCTTTATCAGTTTCTGAAAGGGTCTACATCACCAAAGGGTGAGCAAAATGAGGCCATGCTGAAAAGGCCTTTTAAAAAAGATTTTATTTGTTTATTTAAGAGAGAGTGAGAAAGAGAGAGAGAGTATGAGCAGGGGGAGGGGCAGAGGGAGAAGCGACGCCCCACTGAGCAGGGAGCTGGATGGGGGCTAGATCCCGGGATCATGACCTGAGCCAAGAGCAGACGCTTAACTGACTGAGCCATCCAGGTGCCCCAAAAAGATCTTAAAGAAGCTAGAGAGGAGAGTTAACATCTCACTTTGCTGAGAACTGTACCCAATCTTTGACATAGACACCCCATTCTATTCTACACATCTGAAGCAAAGGTGAGAGAGGGCAGGTAACCAGTCCCAGGCCATACAGTGGAGTAGCCAAGCCAGTCTGGACTTGGACCTATCCCTGCTTGGCTCTAAAGCCCCATTCTTTCTTTCACCTTGGAGGAGGGGTATGGAAGAGAGGGGGTAATTAGAAGTCAGGGGGCACCCCCAGGGGAAGAATGAGCCTTGGCCGCTGGGTCTCAGGAGCAGGAGAGAACCATTGTGTCTGGGTCCGGGAGAGCAGAGTCTCTTGAAGACAGGACAAATAGAGATGACTTCTGGCTGACCCTCCCTCCTTGACCTCTTTACAGTTCCCTCCACATCTGCCTTAAATCTTCCAAAATGTTGCTCCTGGCAAATTGAGAGAGTGCAGTCAATCAGGTATCTGTGCCACACCATAATTGTTCCAGTGACCTAAATTTTGGGATGGAGACAACATTCCATTTCTCTTCTTTAAGAACTGGATTCTGGCCCTGGGGTCTCCACGTTTCCCTGCACCCCCGCTGCAAGCCTGTGACCCTTCCTCAGAGGAGTGGGGCTGGGAGCTGGGATGGAGGCTCGTGCACAAACACGCCTGTGTCTTGGGGGTTGTCAAGTCCAGAAGGAGCAGGAGGGGGAGGCTTGGCGGGCAAGGCAGCCCCGGGCAGACCAGGGAGGAGCCAGAAAGGAGAAGGGTCTTTTGTACAGTTGCCCTGGCTCTGTGCAGAAGTGGGGAGGCTGGCGAAGGGCCTTCCTGGCTGAGCAGGAGGTGTCTCGAGGGTGGGTTTGGCTAAGAGAAACGACTTGTCATAAGCTCTCCTGCTGCCCCTGTGAGCGGTTCCCCCTCCTGCCTCTCAGATTCCTTTCCAGGCCAGGGAGGGAGGGAAGGGCTGCTCACCAAGGCAGCTGTGAGCTCATGGAAAGAGCACGGGGCTCAGAGGGAACTTGGGATCAGGTCCTGCTCGGGATTCTATTTGGGTTTGTTGTTCTTTGAAGGCAGAAGCAAATATAAACAAACAACGAATAGATAGAAAATGTTGTCTCTGTCTCAGATTTCTGGTCTCTCCAGTGAGGAAAGCAGCACCCACCCTACGAGGCTGACAAGAACAAGCAAGAGAGGTAACTTGCACAAAAGCAAGGGCCCTGCTTGGTCCTCCATGAATGCCAAACAAGGCAGCACAGTGCGGGCGTGAAGAGCTACAGCCAGAATGACTGTAATTGAATCTCCTGGGCCTGTCTACAGTTAACATCTTGATACATTGTTCACTGTGGATTTTTCTGTATTAACTTGGACTTCTAAAAAGACCTCGCGTTAAAATATTATTTATCTTGATTACCGAATTCTGGGTGTCCCTCTTACATTTTGTGCCCAGGGCATGTGACTGGCCTCGCCCTGGGCCCAGCACTATTGGCCTTGTCTCTTATAACTAAATCTCTTAATTCTTCATGCCTCAGGTTCCTCATCTATAACATGGGAATAATCGTGACACCTGCCCCTCAGGCCTGCGGCGAGGGTGAAATGTGTTAGTGCGTGTGCCCCTTCTTCATCTTCAACAGTACCTAGTACCTAATAAGCGCTCTGTGAGTGTTAGTCATGATCCTGGGTGCTGCTGTTGTCCTTAGAATTGTGATTCATTCTGCCAGCTTGGGGAGAGACACTTCCAGACCAGAGGTTCTCCTTGGAGGGCGAGGGGCATGACCTGCACTCTGGGGACAGAAACAGGTTAAATTGAGGATCCCGGAAGGCTGCGGGCCCCAAGCCAGGGTAGGGGTGCATGGGGACTTCATCAGAGCTGGGGCAGGAGGGTTGCAGGGGAGAGGTGAGCTGGCCAAGCCCTTGCAGAAAGTGCTGGCGGTGCAACTGCTCTCTGGAGACGCCACGAGTTGCCTCAACAGCTTTTCCTTTCGGGGCTTGTTTAACATTTCAAACAAAAATAAAATAAATAACTGCACTGTTTATGGAAACCTAAGACAGAAATGAACACGACTGAGGAGAACGCTACGTGGCGGTCAGCCAGGAGGGGCTTTAGAAGATCCCCCTTCCGTAGCGTTGGCACTTTTGTGCTCGGGTTTATCAGCTCCTCCCACCACACCCGTGCTTTTCTTCCCTGGCAGCCTCTCCACGGCCGTGCAGAAATTCACATGCGTGTGTGTGCGTGTGTGCTCACACCGACGGGCACACACCCGTGCACCCACGCTCACATGCACTCACAGATGGTCCCATCCCCGTGGGAGGCACACATTTCAGACGCCACCTCACACATCTCTCTCTTTCTGGAAATGCTTCCACTCACTTTCTCCTGTAGAGTCTCATTTTTTTTTCCCCCACAAAGAACCTCATGAACTCCTCTGGCCAGATGGTGTATGTGTCTTTAACCCCTTCAGTCCCATGAAGTTTTTCTCCCTGAACTTCACTCTTTTTTTTTTTTTTTTTAAAGATTTTATTTATTTGTCAGAGAGAGAGAGAGAGCATAAGCAGGGATGGCGGTGGGCAGAGCAGGCAGTCAGAGAAGCAGATTCCCCGCTGAGCAAGGAGCCCCACGCAGGACTCTATCCCCAGGTCCTGGGATCATGACCTGAGCCAGAGGCAGCAGCTTAACGGAATGAGCCACCCAGGCATCTCTGAACTTCACTCTTGATAGACCAAGCTGGACTAGCTTTTATGTTGGTAAGACATGCTCCAGTCCCAGCTCCCTGGAGTGGGGGAGTGGGCAGAGGGAGCAGGTCCCCACAAGAGAAGATTTTTGCATAAGGCTTTAAGCATATGCAGATCATTTTATTCCTCCATGTGTTTTGTTTTGTTTTGTTTTGCACCTTCTTCTTCCCCTACGCAGTCTTACTTCAGCAGACGCCATCACGGGAGAGAGGCACTGCCAGAAGTGAGGAGACCATCCAGGAAAGGGATGAGAATGTAAGGCTCCCCAGAAGTGCATGCAAAGTTTCTGGTCCCCTCCCAGAGAGCAGAGAGCAGAGTCCAAAAGCCCGGCCCTCTGCTCCCAGGGCAAGTTGGGGGCATTTCCAGGAATCCAAGCATCTAGGGGCTTGGGACGCCTCATTCCCTTTGCCCCACTGGTGAAGTGACCCTGATGCAGGGGACAGCACAGATCCTAAAAACCCTAGGTGGCCTCTATGGGTTCCTCCTCGTCCCATGTGGGCACTGAACCTTAGCGGGGCTGGCTCTCTACTGACAGCCATCACCCCTGTGTGTGAGGTTGCAGGCTGTAGAAGCAAAGGGCTCATCGTCTCTTAGCCCAGGGCCTCATGTGGTGACTGCCCACAAGCACTGAAGATCCATGTTGCCATTTTGGAGAATGGAGACCTGGCCCCAAAGAGGAGTAGGGCTGATGTCTGGAGGGAACAGATGTCAGGCTCCTCAGTCATCTCAGCTTAGCTGTGTGACCAGTGAGCTGGGGACATCACTTCTCTGGAGTCCCAATGTCTTCATCTGTAAATTGGGAACACCAACTCACAGGATTGTAAGAATTCAATTTAAATAAGAGATTTTTAGCAGAATGTCCTGGGGGTCCACACTGTGCAAGATGAATTTATGGATATGCATTTCTTGTCCTTTCCTGGCTCTTCCTCTCTTTGAATAACCACTACAGTGGCTATAGGAAGAGGGGTGCAGTAGACCAAGACCTTTAATGATTTTTAAGCAATGTGCTATGATGAATACCTTTGTATTTTTACATACTCCACAGGGTAAGAAAACCATGTTGGTCAAAATACAAAGTGTGTCCTTCCAGATCCCCGGGGACTTATATCAGGTTTCCTATTCCCAACCTCCCTGTCCCCTCCAACCCTCAAGCCTCCAGACTGAGGCAAAAAGATCTGCTTACAAAACTGAGAGGCACATATTTGTCCTGGGTCTGTCTTTTCCCTGGTGTGAAGCATTTACCTACAATCCACTATGTGGAGAAATAGTCTAAGGTCTTCATGGGCTGGGGATGACCTTCCTTGCACCTCTGATCCACCATTCCCATATCCACCAGAGAAGGATCTGCTCTTGCAAAGGGAGCCCTGGACACAGTCCTTTCCTCAACTCACTTATGGAGACAAATGGCAATCTTAGCGAAGTGCAAAAATATCCCCAATACAAGGCCGACTAAGAGACTGGGCTTCTCAGAGGACATTTCAAGGAGAACCCTACACTCACTGTCCAGTCTGAAATGTTAGTGGTGTGTTGATATGGGTATGGACAGATCTACTTGAGGAAGCACCAGGCAGTGGGGACAGCAGGTGGCAGGAATGGGAGGCCACGCTTGTCTGGATGCTCAGGTCCCTTTAGGAACCTTAGAGATAAGGTTGGAGGATTCTTTTGCTGGATATTCTCCTTAGGTCCCTCTAGTCAGGTATGCCACTCTCCTTCAGCCTGCTCAGGGCCCTGGATGCTGTCTCTGGGCTGTACTCATGGGCTCCCTTGCTTGCTGGCTCCTGTTTGGAGTTGACAGAGGAGGAGGAGACCAGGAAGTATCTTCCCTCGGAATCTCCCATGCCAGGTTGCAGGGACAGCAACCCTTTTGTATAGCTATGTGGACCCATGGATGGTGAAGCCTCTTTAGGCTGGATCTTAGCAGGGCAAGAGTGTCTCCAGCTCTTGTTAACTTCCCCTAACCCTGCTCTACCTTATACAGAACTCCTTCCTCCAGTTCTGTCCTGTGTCCCAGCCTACACACCCTCTGTTCCCAGTGGGCTTGTGGTTGGTACAGATGCTTGAAGGTCACATTGTGGAGACTGCTAAATGACAGGGTGATGAGACCAGAGGCAGCGCGTAGGGAGCCACTTCTCACAGCTCCTGGCCGAGTTCTGGGTGCAGTAATGGGTACTCAGCACATAGCTACTGACCGAGCCTTAGGGAGAGCTCACAACTCTGAAGCCTTACTTTTCAAAGAGGGCTTTGAAGCCATCAGCCTAGGGTAGATAATCTAGGTCAGAGACACTGCTGTGGAGAGGGTCCAAGTGGGCAAGCATAGGAGCTGATGGAGCAGATTGTGGTACTCCTCCTGCTGCAAACAGCCTGGCCCAGGGGCCCAGCAGGGGGTGAGGATCAGGGGTGGGTATATATCCCCAACCCTGCTGCAATTCTGTCCTCTAACCACGCTGCTGGGAACCACAGAACACTCCTCATTAGCATTTATGAGCTCATTATAAGCTTCCGAGAAGAACACCAACAAAGGGCGCTAAGTTCCTCTAGAGCTGGCCTTTTCATTTCTTTGTTTCATTTCTTTTTTTTTTTAATCATCCTTTACATAACGCCCTGATTTATAGAAATCAGACGTAACAAGGCAGCTCCTCATTTTGCTATTTTAACTCTCTTTGGAATAATTTTGTGAATGAGTAAAAAGTCACAGGGGCAGAAAATCCAGCCCATGTCCACAACTTCGCTGGCCTGGCCCCAGGGCTGGTTTCTCTGGCCAGTCTACAGTGTGTGTTCTCAGGCTGGGCTGGAGGACCTGAGGCTACCGAGGTCTGCGGAAGAAGCCAAAGACACAGTATCCCCAAGGTATACAGTGAAATCCCAGCCTCATGTTCATCAGCTTTGAGACCTTGGGTTTGTTTCTCAATCTCACTGAGTTCTGGTTCTTTTGTCTATAAAACAGGAATGAGGGGTGCATCTAACTCATTGTTTTATTGAAATGGATTCATAAATAGCGGCTTCACCAGAGCAGAGGGGAGGAGAAATGGAGGCCAGTGAAACCAAGGATTTTCTTGTTGAATTGAATTTCCCTTCACCACAGTAGGAGATGTTCTTGTGGGAGGGATTTTATGCCAACATGAGTGCCTAGCACACAACCTTTCTTTCCCTGCCAGACCACCCGCCATGCATAGAATGAAGACAGCCAGGGTTCTTAACACTCATTGGCATTTCTACCTGGGCATATCCTTCCTAGATTCCACTGCTCCCCAGTTATCTGTGTCCTCCCAATAAAGTCAATTAAGCAAACGTGTGTGTACCAACTATGTGCCAAAACTTTCACATAGTACTCCCATAATTTTCCAATAGCTTTTAAAAGTAGATGTTACTCCCCTCTTTTTACAGATCAAGATACTTAGTATCTATCATATTAGGTAGTGTTCAGGGCACCACCAGACTCGGACTCCAAGTCCCAAGTATGGTCAGTAGCAGATTTTTCTCCCTATGCCATCAGAGTTCCCTCAACGGATCATAAAATACAGGTCAGTTCTCCAGCCTAATCCATTCAAGGCAATAATCCCGCCCCCCCCGCCCCCCACAAAAAACCTCCGAAACCCAAAATGAGATGAAACAGATGCACTAACTTAAATAAAAAACACCTCCAGTCCTCTAGCCAGATCTTGGCTACAAGATGGACCACATAGTATAGATAACTAACTTTTATTCAGTGTTTACTATGTACCGGACAGTTGTTTCAAGTGTGTTTTATATGGACTGTCTCATTTAATCCTCAGTCTTTCGCTATGAGGTTGGTATTATGATTACCCCCATTTTAGAGATGAAGGAACTATGCCACAGAATGTAAAGGAATTTACCCTGTTTCTACTGCAAGGTGGCCAGCATTTGAGCCCAGCATTTGCCCTAAAGCTGAGCTCTTACTTTTTCCACCATCAGCTCTTAGGATGGACCTGATTTCACAGGGGCTTGCTCAGCTAGTAGAATGTGCTTTTGTTAATGGTCTTCTGAACCCCCTGGTCTATCCATCAGCTCACCCATATCATAGCGATGATAGTTATAGCTGCCGCCTACTGCATGCCTATTTGGTGGCACACACCTGAACCAGAAGACATCCATCTTCATGATAATCCTGTAAAAAGTGTGTTACGGGCCCCATTTTGTAGAAAAAGAATTTGAGTTTTTGTCTAAAGTCATATGGTAAGGAAATATTAAAACAATTCCAATCCAACTTTGTTTTTTCTGAAAATCCAGGGAGTGGAGTTGAAACCCAAAGAATATATTTTGCCTGTATTTATTCTTTAGTTTGCAAAGTGATTGGGTTATTAAAAAAAAAAAAGACAAAAACAACAACAAAGAAACTTCGGGTGTAAAACAAGCTCAATTTAATTTACTAGTAAATAATGGGCACTCTGATTGACTTATTTCATATGATATCCCTGATATGAGGAAGTGGAAATGCAACATGGGGGACTAGGGGGGCGGAAAAAGAAGAAAAGAAACAAGATGGGATTGGGAGGGAGACAAACCATAAGTGACTCTTAATCTCACAAAACAAACTGAGGGTTGCGGGGGGGAGGGGGTCGGGAAAGGGGGGTGGGGTATTGGACATTGGGTTGGGGAGGGTATG
>PISX010027536.1:0-22847 GCA_004024625.1 Mellivora capensis | reverse complement strand
ACTCCCGTGTAGGGTGAGGACTCCGATACTGGCTTCCTTTATAAAATGTTGTGATACAAGGGCACGATTATGAAAGTCTCTGTGCCCTGAAGTGATGCGATTCTGTGCTGATCCCCGGGAGCAAACAACGCCTTCTGTAGTATGGTTTGTATAGTTTGACTTGGGTTCCTCACGGAGAAGATTATTCTCTGCAGACTTCCTGTCTCCGGTCTAAGGGGGAAAAGAAGAGTCGGGTCGTAAGTGTTAATCTGAAGTTTGTGATTCTCACCGTCATTCAGAATCACACAGCTGTAACCAGAGGCTTTTGGCCAGTGAGTCTCTACGTCGACATCTACCTGGTTAAATTTGGTTCTGCCTGTTTTGTTAAGCGGGTGCCTGCTCTGTTCGCTCTGTTTCACTGAACTAATAAATCATGACTACTTAAAAAAAAAAAAAATCCTTCAAAGAGGTTGATGGAATTAGGAAGGGTCTTACTTGGTTCCTTAATCCTTCATTTGGAGTCCTATACAGAGGGAAAAATGGAATAATACAGTCTTTCTTTGTTTCTTGTTACAAAAGTTTATTCTTAAGACTAGATGTATAAATAAGTTAAAAGAAGAGAGTAAAAATCATGACTATGCTTATTCACACAGAAATGACTACTTAATATTTTAGTATGAACAGAATTTTCATTCACCTTTATAAAATGCAAATTACTACATAAATATAGTTTAAGTCTTATGTTACTAAATCAGGAGTGATTTATGTTACCAAGCATGTTCTGAAGCACAATTTTAAATAAATAATGGAAGTGTATACTGTTGTTTAATGAATATTTGAATGCGGGGTGCCTGGGTGCCATTAAGCGTCTGCCTTCGGCTCAAGTCATGATCCCAGGGTCCTGGATCGAGCCCTGCATCAAGCTCCCTGCTCAGTGGGAAGCCTGCTTCTTCCTCTCCCACTCCCCCTGCTTGTGTTCTGTCTCTCTCTCTGTCCAAAAAAAAAAAAAAAAAAAAAAATATTTGAATGCATCAGCTGCTGTGAATGAAGACTTTTTTTTCCCTTTAAGCCTTTGACCCTTGAATTGTTTTTATAGTCCCATATATACGGAAAAATACACAGAAGTAATTCCCAGCAATTTTAGAGTCAAGATTACCAGTTTACAAAAGAAGAAAAAAATTAAATCATTTTTTAGTTGCTGAAGTATTCATTATTTAGTTTAAAGTGTTTTCCATCTCAAATTCTGAATGACGTTTACTAATTTTCAATGCTTGGAAACCTGATCTTAGGAATGGAATGTGGCAGCTGTTCAATGGTTCAGAACAATAAGAATGTTGGTTTAGAATCAGAATCACAGGATGGCATATCTAATTGAAACTTTATGTAGAAAAATTTCTGTATGCAAAATGAAATTTTCCAAATTAGAATTAAGCAAGAATGCCTGGTCTCATGCACCAATAAGCAAAAGGTTAAAACATGGAACAAAAAATCCTAGGTTTTGTTGATTTCATTCCTTAATATAGGTAGATAATATTTAATATAGTTAGGAACCCTAAAATATTTCTAGGTAAATTCCATGAAAGTGACAGTGTTTCTTACAAAGGATCTAACCCTTTATTGGCCTATAACAAAATACAATGGAAGTGCTTGCAAAGTCACAGTCTGGATCAACCTCTCCTTTCCCATGGAGAACACATTGAATGGGGCCATGATATGCTGTATGTAGCTAGTGAGCACTTTCTGGTTTGCTTGGGAGTTGGGCACCTACACAGTCACTTATGTTTCCTCTCACTCATTTGTTATTATAATTATGCAATTTAGTTAAGTATTACATAAGCAGATGAAACCTGTTTGAAAAAAAAAGTTATTTCTGTGAAAACTGGAATGCTTTGTCAAGACTTGATAAAGGTGAATAAAGGTGGGCTAGGAAACTGAAAAAGATTAGGGAGAAATTCATCAAAAATCTTGAAAGATCTGTATTCAGATTGCTTCTCATTTGGCTTGATACTTTCCCTCCACTTAAAGAAGCTGAAATTTGGAATAGGAGATTGCAAGGAAGAGGACATGGAACTGCATATTGCAAACATGCAATCAAACAAAGGGCTTTGGCCCTACTCAATAAAATAGTAAATAAATGTACTTTTAATGAACTTAAAATGTCTAAGTGATTTCTATATCTCTTATGATTCTTAATTCTAAGTTTTTCCATTTATAATCAACACATTGAGCTGATTGCTCTAGAGAAAGAGATAGAAGAGTGATTGTTTTCCAGTGGAGATGTAAAAATAAAGAAATGAAGGTTCAACCAAATATAGTCTCATTTAATAAATTCCCCTGAGTATGAAAATATTATTTAGATGTATTAATATATTTGGTAGTTATAGAAAAACTTAAAATTCTGATAACACATTTTCAAAAAAGTAATACTCAACAATACAAATTTGTAGCCTTTAAAATTCTCTTAGTCTCTTACCACAAAAATGAAACAAACTGGCCTATTTTGACTTAAATTAGTAAACTTTTTAGTCTGTGAGTAATAGAATAGATCATGAATTTGATTATTTAGACCAGGGATCCCAGGGGTTTTTTGTGTATATACAGTGCTAGAGAGTAAATATTTTTGGCTTTGTGGATTATATAGTAATACTCAATTCTGCTCTTGTATGAAAAGTGGCCATCGACAATGTGTAAATGAATCAGTGTGGCTGTGTCCCAGCAAAACTATTTGTGAGCATTGAAATTTGAATTTCCACATGTCATGAAATATTAGTCTTGTTTTGATTTTTTTCAACCATTTCAAAATTTTAAAACCATTTTTAGCTCACAGTCTATAAAAATCATGTGGGAAGCTGGACTTGGCCTTCAGACCCTCATTTGCCAACGCCTAAACTAGACCTCATTCTAGTTATCCACCGTTACCTTCTCACAGAGAAAAAAGACCTTCTAGTCATGTTGTGTTAGTACACATTGTGTTCATAATTGCTTACGCATTTTTTTGCTCATATTTCCTTTTACATGGAATGTCTTCTGTTCTTTTAATCCAAAATCAGCTGAATTCCTCTGTCTCCCTCATAATTTCCCAGACCCTCTAGCCCTAAGGTGTCCCCTTGCCACCAAATTCTTTTAAGTACCTTTAGTCTCTTTCACCTGATTAGCGTGAACTATTTTTATTATTATTATTATTATTTCAGAGATATGGCTTTGATTTTTTTAAAGGATTTATTTATTTATTATTTTAGAGAGAGAGAGAGAAGATGTGTGTTGGGGGAGAGGGGCATAGGGAGGGGAAGAGAGAGAATCCCAAACAGACTCCTGCTGAGCCAGGAGCCTGACGGGCTCTACCCCAGGACCTGGAGATCGTGACCTGAGCCAAAGGCAGATGCTTAACCATCTGAGCTACCCAGGGGCCCCTGCAAAGCTGATTCTGATGGACCAAACAGATCTGTCAGTAATTTCATTGCCTTTCAGAAAAAAATGCTGAACACACTTACAGGAAGATGGCATAATCTAGACTTCCTACAACGTATTACCCACAGTGTTCACCATACAATAAAAAATTACTATTTATGCAAAGAAGCAGAACAATGAGACCCATAATCAAGAAAAAGTATTAGTCAATAGCAACAGTACCTGTGATGACCCAGATATTGCCATCCCACAAAAAGCCTGTAGTGTCTTTTCCCATGTTTTTTCTTTTTTGTTGTTTATATTTAATTCATCCTTCAAGTTTCTATTCAAACAGTAGGAGTTTTTCAAGAGGCTTCTCTGAATTCCTCCAACTTGAAATATTTTATTTCTTTTTTGACTTCTCACTGGTTTATGTCTCTTCCAGGGTACCTTATTATATTATGTTATATTATACTATATTTACCTTCATATATACTTTTTTTTCATGGTTAAGATCAGGTTTTTTGTTTTTGTTTTTAATTTTTAAATTTTTTATTTAAAGATTTTATTATTTGAGAGAGACAGAGACACAGAGAGAGCACGAGCAGGGCTCAGAGGCACAGGGAGAGGGAGAAGCAGACTCCCCATTGAGCAGGAAGTCCAACTCAGGGCTCCATCCCAGGACTCTGAGATCATGACGTGAGCCGAAGGCAGATGCTTAACCAACTGAGCCACCCAGGCACCCCTGTTTTTATTTTTTAAATCTTTTCTGTCACTAATGGAATTGCCCACTCAAATCATATAGTAAGCACTCCATAATCACTTTTGAATATATGAGTAAAAGATGTATGTGTTCTATATACTATTTAAAAAATATTCACTTTCTGAAATTTTTGTATTTTTTATTTACTCATGTATAGATCTATATAAATGGAAAATCCTCTGTGTTATCATGGATCATGAGTTTTATAGAGTTTTATAGAGGCTTCCGCAGATTAAAGTAATTGGTCTTTTCTCCCTTTGTATAAATGGAAAAAGTAATTAATTGTTTATTGTTTTTATCCCAGAATATTGAATATAAATATATGTCTATCTTCTCCACTAGAATGCAAGCTCCTTGGGAATAGAAACTCTGTTTTGTATCTTCTCTATTTCCAACAATTTCTGGCACATAGTAAATGCTCAGCAAATACTTTTTAGATGTCTAACATTGGCTAGTATTGGGCCAGACTTTGATAAATATGATAGACATTTTATCATTTCATGATAATTTATTTTAAAACATTTGAGTGTCAAACTAAAAGGTTTTGGGGTACCCGGGTCGCTTAGTTGTTTAAGCCTCTGTCCCTTGATTTCAGCTGAGGTAATGATCCCAGGGCTTTTTTTTTTAAGTGTTTTTTAAAAAATATTTTTCTTAAAGATTTTATTTATTTATTTATTTGACAGACAGAGATCACAAGTAGGCAGAGAGGCAGGCAGAGAGAGAGGAGGAAGCAGGCTCCCCGCAGAGCAGAGAGCCCAATTCGGGGCTCGATCCCAGGACCGTGAGATCATGACCTGAGCTGAAGGCAGAGGCTTAACCCACTGAGCCAGCCAGGTGCCCTGATCTCAGGATTGTGAGATCAAGCCCCGTGTTGGGCTCCATGCTCGGTGGGAAAAAGCTTTCAGAGTTTTCAAATAACTTTTCTCAGAAATTTTACTTGTAACATAAGGTCTATTTAACTAAAATCTGTCTTCTAACAAAATTTAAGGTAAGTAGTCTTTTCCTTTGTTACTTACTTTCAAGTTGATTTCAGCTGTACATTTTTTAAGAAAGATTTATTTATTTGAGAGATAGTGAGAGGAGAGGAGAGGTAGAGAATCTTCAAGTAGACTCCCTACTGAGCTGGGAGCCCAAGGTGGGGCTCGATCCCACGATCCATGAGATCATGACCTGAGCCAAGACTGAGAGTCAGATACTTAACCAACTGAGCCAACCAGGCACGCCTTAGCTGTGCATTTTATTGTTAATTAAACATATCATACTGACAGTGTTTTTACTGTCTCTTTGATAACAACTCATAAGTCAAAAAGAATCAGTTGGTGGGGAATTGTGTAGTTATATAGAGAATGGAAGTGGTTAATAGAATGTTTAATGTCATCATATTTTAAAGCCAAAATGGACCCTAGAGATCATCTAATCCTTAAAGATGATGAAAAATGAGTTCCAGAAAGTTATAGAGAACGTTTCACAGAGTCAGAGTGAGTTGATATTTTGTATAATTAATAAAATCTTTTTCAAACAAATATTTGAGATTTTTCTTTTGCATTCTGAAAATACACAGAAGCTTGCATTTTTTAAAATATAACTAAGATAAATAACCAATATCAAAGCAGATTTTGGGGGGGAATGTTTTAGCAATGTAAACTCTGAAGTTTTAGAGATGTAAGCTCTAAATTATTTTAATTTTGATATTTTCTTTTGACTGTACAGAAAGGGAGCCCTATTTGTTTTCTAACCTCTCACCCTCCCACCCCCCAAAAAAGAAACAAACCAGCAGTGCTCAAAGAGATAAATCCAGCCTTTGTTCTACCAGATTCTTTCAATCTGGCACTGGCACCACTACTGGCTTGGTTTGATTATAGCTAATCCACTGCCTACAACATGACAAATGTTTTTGGTCCAAGTTGAATGGTAAAGTCTTTTCAAATGGGAAAAGCAGTTGTCAGCTGTCGTTGTGGTACCAACATGTATCATGTCAGGACGGCCAAACAAAGAAGAGGATGATTCAGAATGCTGACCTGGGTACACTGAACCTTATTAACTCTGGTGGTTTCCTGGAAGGCCTGTTAATTGTGGTGGAGAAAGAAATCTGGGCATAAACTGCACATTATCTTTGGTCTCTGGGACTGATGTAGATTTATCAACTAGCTAACATCAAGTGGTGTTAGAAAATTGTGAATTGCAATTTCTAACTCCCCTATGAATGACCTGTTTCTCTTCTCCTTGAAATATCAATTTATGAAGTTTTCCTTAAAATTTTTTTCCAGGTTATTAAGCTTGTTTAATGGAAATCATTTCATGTACAATTCTTGAATTCTGTGAGAGCTGTTTCTCTTGAAGTACTCATTCAAAAAGATAAACTTGAAATCCACTTGAACACTGTGCCTATAATTGTCTCTTTTATGGGAGATTTTGCCCTCTTTTCTCTTTGTGGTGAGGAGGCGTGATGTTTTATCTGTAATAGAATTCTATAGACTGTGGTACATGTTTAGGCACGTATGCTCCACACAGCCTATCTTGATCTTCCTAGGTACGCTGAAGCCCACAATTCTGCACAGCTACACTGAGTAGATTAGAATAAACTTATCTCAGCTTTATTTTAGATGTCCTACTTTAGATTTTTTTGGTTATTATATATTTTTTCGATTTTTATGTTTTTTCCCTTCTCTTCTTGTGGGATCCTGATTGTTTTCCTTTCTTTCTTATTTTTTTAATGACCAATTTCTACTTTACAAAATTAATGTGAGGGATGAAAACACACCATGATGTTTTATTTACTAGTAAAGCATGTCATGATTTAATAGGTTTATGTTTTCATTTGTCCTTGGAAAGAACTGAGTTTATGGTCTTTCTTTCACATCCCAGCTGTTAGGGAATTACTAAATCCAGAGAGAGTTGCATGAGTTATTTAATTGGCATGAGTTTTTGAGTTTAAAAAAGCACAGTCACCCCACAATGTTATGTTAACCATCCACATTCTTCAAGGATTCAGGGCTGCAAAGGTCTGCGGAACTGTGATGTTTTCTTAGTTGAGTGCCATTTTAAATTTATTTCTTCTTTTCTAGCTTGTTAAGTGAAAACACATCATTCTTTAACATCTTGCCTCATTACTACCTAAAAGAGCCATGCTAAGAAGAAAGACTACTTAAAAGATGAAATAAACACATTAAATAGGCTTAGGAAATGTTAAACTAATAATATTGAGTAGTTTACAATATATTCGGACCCCCTCCATCCTTTCTCACCTCTTTTTCTTCCTTTAAACACAATACAAGGAAGCACATACATCGTGTTCCTTGCCAAATAGTTTTGTTCTTTCACAGTGGGAGAAAAGAGTGAGCTTCGTTCTACCTTGTTGCTCTGGGATTTTCTCTCCTCTTCCTTCAAAACGAGTCTTAAAATTTGGTTCCTTGGTCTTTGAAGTCTTAGATCTTAGAATAAAAATAAGTATCCAGAGCATGGTGTGGTTTTGTTACTTCAGCCTGCATGGTAAGACCACCTACAGTGACTAGATACTTGGGCCGTAGTATGTTATGTGGCCTTGAAGGAATGTGTTATGAGATGGATTCGTTTTCATACATAATTCCCAATGCTATCACTCAGAAGAATAAAGATTGTAGTGAGAATTAATGCTATCAATTTCTATTGACTCTATAATGTTAGGCGCCCATCCAAAGACTGTTTAATCCCTCTAAGAACTCATTTTCATTTGCAGTGGATAAAAGCATGTATAGTATAAGAGAAGCTGTGTTCTGAAGAATAAGGGAACAGGCTATGTTTTTGAGATCTTATATCTACCAGGTGTAAAGTTACTGTTCCAGGTACTTTTTCTGTGTAATACCTGTCTGCTTTTCTCCCCAGCTCTGGGAGTTAGGGTTTTTAAGTTACAGGTAAGATTAACAGAGGCTTAGCGAGGTTACATGCCTGATAACATACAACTAACTGGTTAGCAGACCCTAGTCTTGAATCAATTTCTTTTGGCTACTAGTTTTTTTTTGTTGTTGTTTTCCCTTCCTTTTCATATTCTCTTTGTGTCCCAGTAAATATGTTATAGAATTAGTTTATCTGGTTCAGCAAAACCTACTAAATTAATAATCTTGTTTTATTGTTTTCTATCCCAGCCATGTCCAGTTAGCAATCACTCTTTCACTGGAAATAGGTTAATAATTTAATTTCTTCTTCAAAGAAGCACAGAGTAGGAGTGGAAGGGGTGCTGGTAATTATTCTGGAAAAATAGGCTTATACCAGAATAATCCCTGGCAAATTAGCATGCATACATGCCCTAGTTTTAAAACAAAAACAAAAACAGAGACAAAAGGAGTAGCCACTCTTGTGACAGAGCCAAGTTCAAACCCTGGTTCTATTTTACCAGCCAGATGATTTTTGTCAGGGCCTCACCACTGCGTCTCAGTTTTCTCGCATGTAAAACAAGAATAATATTATTAGTACCTATTTTATAAGAGCATGCGTTTTAAATGAGGTAATACACGGATATTAATTGAAACAGAGTACACACCTGCTATTATCTATTGTTATACATAGAGATAATGACTTTTATAACTGTATTTTGAGTGCTATCTAAAGACTTCTCAAACATAAATACAGCTTCATTGTTTCTTAGAATTAAACCCTTCGTTTTCCAGAAGTGCTACAGAGTAAGTCCTCAACAAGTACTTATTAAAAAGATGAATATGCAGTAGCATCCATTTGTGTTACAAAGATAATCTGTATTTCAAAGAGATACAAAAGAAGAGAGATGGATTAGGTAAAAATTGATGATGGCAGTGGGAGAATGGGAGTGGGAGAAATATTGCATGGAATTCCTGGGAAAAGATCTCAGATAGGATTTGGGATGGATGTGAGATGTTCTGGACAGCTCAGGGCCAGTGCAACTTCTGGATTCCAGGTGGAAGGAAGAGGTAGAAATGGAAGAGGCCTTCAGATGAATGTTATTTGCACAAGGATTTTATTGACATTGTACGCTAGGAAAAGAAAAATAGCTTTGACATGGCAGGGAAATTTGGTCCTTGAAATAAGACTAGATTATCAGAGCAAGTCCCTTGGGCAAGCTGCCTCAGCTGCTTCATATTGGGGAGCTAGAGATAATAATATTTACTTTATGGAGCTGTCATAAGGATCAGAACAGAGTATGTGTTTGCATGTGTGTGTGAGTGTGTGTGTATGCCCCTGTATAATGTTTGTTCTTGGTAAAAAACAAATGAGGGCTATAATTTTTCAGGATCATAACAATACCTGACTCATAGCATTTTGGAGTCAAGTATTTGATGGCTCTTTGTGACTGACTGTAAAGTGCTTTACAAGACAGGGACTTGCTGTGAGTGCCGACATTGTCCTAGTTTCAAGCCCTGGTCCTTGGGTGTGCTGCTATGAGGAAATCATGGTGTTCTGTGTTCATGTGGTCAGAACAGCGAAGATTGAGTCCAGGTTGTGACTGATGTGTATGCTAAGAGTGTATTGAGGTTAAACTTTAAAGCGTAATTGCTCTTTTTATCCTGAGGTCATAGGATATGAGGCTTTAGTGCTTTTGAGCTTAATCACAATTTCTGAAAAAACAGTTTGACTCCACATACTTAATACTGCTGTGACAATGGCCCTTCAAGTGGGGAGAGGGTGAATCTTCATGCATTTTAAGTATCTTACCCATATTTTTTCCAAGTTATTCATAAAACCGATAATATATCTCCCAAATGCTCATATTCATTATGTTTTGTTTAAGTGTCTAAGTTTTTCTTTTTTAATTAAATTTTTTTTATGTTTCCCTTAGAGCTTATTCTGATATTCTTTTTTTTTTTTTAATTTATTTATTTGTCAGAGAGAGAGGGAGAGAGAGTGAGTGAGCACAGGCAGACAGAGTGGCAGGCAGAGGCAGAGGGAGAAGCAGGCTCCCTGCTGAGCAAGGAGCCCGATGCGGGACTCGATCCCAGGACCCTGGGATCATGACCTGAGCCGAAGGCAGCCGCTTAACCAACTGAGCCACCCAGGCGTCCCTTATTCTGATATTCTAACTCTAATCTTGTGCATATGCCTAGGAATTTGAACTTCAGTTTTCTCAGGCATAAAATGAAGATAATATCACTTCACATGGTTGTTGACTGGGTTAATATGGTAACCTTTATAAGGTGCTTAAAAAAGGACATTATACCCACCAGTATGAGATGTTATTATTATCGTGAATATAAATAATAATGCACCTTTATATCTTAACTTGCTATAAAGGACTTCAGGACATACTATCATAATAATTACCATTTGTCACTCTGCATTTTGCATATATTCTCTATTCTGTAATGGTCTTGCAGATTTTTCTCTTTGTAGAGGTGGAGAAAATCTCCACAGAGATTAGTTTTTCAACATCACACAGATAGGAAATGGCAAAGTCAGAATGTAAACACAAGCCTGTTTGACCCCAAAGGTGGTACATTTTCTACCATGTCATGTTGATTCCTACTCTCTAGGCTCTGTGATGTTCCAGTTCAAGATTTTTAGTTGACTACTATAAGCATATTCTTTTTTTAAACCTAATTATTTCATTTCTTGAGCACCTACTATGTGCCAGGTAAGTCATAGGCTCTAGTAAGTGAATACAACACTGGCTCTATCTTTGAAAAATCCAGTCTAGTGGGGAAAGAGGACTCCATGCATTTATATAGATAGAAGGTATCTGTTAGTCTTTTATTTTTAAGGAGATTGGAATTGACTGACATAAAATCTCCTTGACTATTTTCTCTGAGTGTGCTATAAAATGTTCATAATTGCCTAAGAGTTAGATTTAGAAAACACAGTAAAATACAAATGTTCAAAGATTCATGTCTTTCTTCATTGGATGCATGATATTCTCTTGGATTAAGTCACTGCCCCAATTTTTCCACCATCTCACCGCTGAGTGCAGCATGACTTCACAGGAATGAAAACAAGAGGGAAGTTTGTTATACTCATTTTACCTATGGTTTCTTTGAGTCACATCAATAAAATAGGCTTTAGAACAGCAGAACTCATAGATAGGATAAAGTTGCATGATCTGAATGCCAAGTTTGATATATAACATTCCTTTTTTTCCTGGGTCTTCGTGGCTATAAAGTGATAACATTTTGAGGAATTCACTAAATGCCTGGCAGGGTTAATGAACAAATTATACCGCTGATAGGGATGCTGGTGCATTAGACACATTTTTTTTTGCGATAGTTTAATAAGGCCACTCCCAAAGGAGATGCTTAGAAATGAAGCATCCATGTGCTGGTAAATGACTAAAGGTAATTTAGTTTTCCTGAATGCTCTTACATGTGTTTTCCTAATGGAGATTTTCATTATGATAAGCATTGAGCCACTTAGTATATCATTGCTATCATATTCCCTTTGTCTGGGCAAAGATACAGATGGTACTAAAAACTGGCTTATTAGCCTAATGTCACAGTGGATGACATCAATACAGGAGTACTTAGGGAGATATTGATAAACTGATCATAAAGACTTTGAATCCTCTCTTTCACAGACTTGTGTAGGCAAGCCTGTTTTCAATTTAAAAGAAAAAAAAACATTCAAAGAGGAATTTGCAAAAGGAATTTACATCTATTAATGAAGATTGGGGTTATTTTCTCCACCAATTTTATGATCTTTTAGGTGAACACGTCATTGATTTCTCTCCATAGTGGCAGAAAACTATCATTGTTTATTCTTCAGGAAATTAGATAGATTTTTATTTTATTAAAAGATTTAATTTATTTATTTGACACACACAGGGAGAGAGAGGGAGCACAAGCAGGGGGAGTAGCAGGCAGAAGGAAAGGGAGAACCAGGCTCTTCACAGAGCAGGGGGCACCTGAGGGGGCAGGACTCGATCCCAGGACCCCAGGACCATGACCTGAGCTGAAGACAGTCATTTAACCAACTGAGCCACCCCAGTGCCCATAATGTATTTTATTTTTAAAAGATTTTATTTATTTATTTGAGATAGAGAGGGGGTAGGAACAGGGGAGCAGAGAGGGAGGGAGAAACAGACACCCCACTGAGCAGGGAGCCCAACATGGGGCTTGATGCTTGATCCCAGGACCCTTGGATCATGACTTGAACAGAAGGCAGATAGATGCTTAATGACTGAGCTATGCAGGCATCCCCTAAACAGATTTTCAAACTGCTCCACTGAGGTCACAGTTTTACTATCATGCTTACATAGCATCAGACCTTGCAGATGCTGGCTCTTCTATGTTTTTCAGAAAAGTGATACAATCATCATAAGAACCCAAAGGAACACTTTTAATTCATAAGCAACTGCAATTGTGTAGTTCACTTACTTTGAAATATGCCTATTGCTATAAAATGTGTCCCCAAACTAGAGAGTAATGCAGGACTCCCTATGTTTTGAAAAATTGCCAACAGCAGCAACGACAAACAAGATAAGACATCAAGTCTATTTTCCTAAGTATTTATGAGTTCCAAAATCAAAATATGAAAAGTAGCTTAAAAATAGTTTTCTTGGATGGCAGCAATTTCAGAAACAAGCTAGAAGACTGTTCAACTCTGAGAGTCAGTGTCAAAGTGAAAGCATTCAAACTGTGTGTGTTTCAATGTTGGCACATTGTGTCCTCTGCCTTGCAAACTAATTGGGTTGTGTCTGCGAGCCCAACTCTCATTTCAACCCAGCAGGCTGCATAATAGAAGCATTTGTTCTCATTCTCTGGTCACCCTACTGCTTCAGCTCCAGACCAGGCCATTATGCCAAACTCCAGCAGAGCACAAGGATCTCACGTTAGAATGCTTTGAAGGGTCAGCAGGATAGCTGGACTTGGGAGTAAAGCCCCGACTTATGTCCAATGGTTATTTAGAGAGCTCGGCTGTTTGCACAGTGCAGCTACAAGGGAAGGAGCTGCAATGTACTTTCAAAAGCTTTTTTTTTTTTTTTTTTTTTTTTAAATATGTGATATAGACTATGGTCTGAAAAAGTTGTTTAGAGCCAAGTTGTTTATTCACCAGGGACATATTCTCAAGTGCAAACATGAATTTCCCCTACATGCAATCTGTTGCCAAGCCCTTTGGTTTGTCTAAGCAATAGCAGTTCTGAGAGGTAAAATACGTGCATTGGAAGCAAAGTGCAAATCACTTCACCAGAAGAAAATAGAGAGAGGTAGAAAAAAGGATTGAGGAACACAGGATACAACTCAGTTTACTGAGCCTTCTCCTTCCTTGCAGAAAGTATGAGTGAATGTGTGGGTGCTGGTAACCATTTTCTCCAGGTAGAGAAAGACAGTCTTTGAGTTCTCATTTAGTTAATCTCATATACTACAAAGAGGGTAAAGAGCTTTCAGTCAAGTTTGTGATTTCAGCTAGGGGCCTGGTTGGGAAAAAAAACAACACCTTATAAATGCTGGGCTCATACGGCCAGCTGTGTTGGTTGTCATTTCTGCTGTCAACAACCTGAGACCTTATCAGGCTCTTCTCCCTGTCTTCAACCTTGGAGACATGGCTATGGCCACTTAACCTAAGAGCAGCTCCTTCCACTAAGGAATCATTGACTTCATAGGAAATTGTTCTGTAGAGGAAAACAAACCACTTACCTGCAAGTGTAAGGATGCTCCCAGCTTATTAACCATGTGCAGACAATGCTGGGGAAGATTATTCCTCAATCATGAAAGCCTTTTTTTCAGTCTCCTTTCTCCAGTGCAGCCTCCCCTTAGTTCTCTTCTAGCTGATCTGACAAGTCCTGTTTCTCTTCTAGCCGGGCCTTCTCCCTGAGTTCACCGATGACTGGCCATTGAGAAACTGGCCAGTTCTGTAGAGATCTTGTTATTCAGGTTTTCACTCAGGTGAAATGAAAACCATATCTGCCTCGAGAAACCTTGTATGGCTACAACTTCTGCTCATCCCTTACAGATGTTTCTTACCTCTCATGAGTTTCCCACGAGCCTTGTGTTCATTGACCTAGTCTACCAGTTCTCTCTCTCTTTGCTCAAAGCTTCTGATTTATGTCTTCATCCTTGCTTTTTTCCATTGGCCGCTTCTCCATAATAGGAGTTTAAGTGAAAAAGATCACTTGTCTCAAGCAAAAATTATTTGCATACATGATTATAAAGAAATAGGTTTTTTTTTTTTTTTTTTTAGCTCATAGGATCAGTTTCTTTACTTTTCACATTTCAAAAAAGTATTAAGGGGATTGCTTATCAGAAATGAGTTGGCCTTGAAATTTCCTCATGAGTGCAAATGAAGGGATTAGAGCAGATGATCTCGTAAGGGTCTCGCTAGTCCTAAAAATTTCCATGCACTGATGATGATCTGTCTTCGTGTGGGAGAGGACAGATGGATGCTCAGCTTTTCATACTGCACATCTTTTTGATCAATGAGTTGAACATCTGTTTGGGACCTCTCACACCAACGCACTGCAATTCCCGTTGCTCAGTGTTTCAGTTAGCAGCAGCAGAAGGCCTCTGCAGAAGGTGTCAGGCCTCCTGTCTCTGGAAGAGCTTTTTATTCTTATTACTTCCAAGAATAATATAAGAGCTAGTTCCTTCTATATTTACTTTTTGAGACTGGCTAATCTATTTTGGAGTAAAGGAGAAAATATGTGTATCCCTCTCAAGTATCTGAAAAGAACAGAGATTTAGTATCTAAACTTAGTATTAATTCATAAAGCATAACATATAAATCAAAAAGGTAAGAATACATTTTGGCTTATTTCATCAAGAGAGAAACCAATCTTTTAAAAAAAATTCATAGACATCATATTTAGATCAGTTTTATGTCTAAAAACATATATCATGGGATCATGACCTGAGCCGAAGGCAGACACTTAACTGACTGAGCCACCTAGGTGCCCCATCCCCTATTATTAGCGTCTTACAAAAGTATAGTACATTTCTTACAGCTAATAATAAATTATTAATTATAGTTATTGGTTATATTATTACTGAACTCTCCTTAGTCTTTAACCGAATGCACCTTTTCTGTTCCAGGATCCCATCGAGGAAGCTATATGACATATACTCATGTCTTAGTCTTCTCTTGGCTCTGGCAGCTTCTTTAGGCTTTCCTTGTTTTGGTGACATTGAGAATTTTGGGTACTGGTTAGGTATATTGTAGGGTACACCTCCATTGGAATTTGTCTGATGTTTTTCTGATGATATGATTGGATTAGATGTTTTGGAGAGAAAGATTAGAGAATAAAGTGCCATTCTCTTCACAACATGTCAGGGGTAATGTTATCAACCTTAGTCATCTGACTGAAATACTATTTGTCAGCTTTCTCTGAGGCCAGCTATTTTTAAACAAGTGTTGACTATTTTTTGAAATAAAAGTTCTAGATTCTAGATTTGGAAATTAATTTGGAAATTATCATGAGGAAATGGCCTTTGTTATAATGAAAACAAATGAAATAATACAGTTGTTTTCCTTCTGTCTAAAGAACACAGAGCTACATATCTAAGCTCTTGACTTACTCAGACCATTCTCCAAGGGTGATTAATTTTTTGTGTGTAGTTGAAACATCAAGAGATAAAAAGGGAGGAAACAGGAGATGATTTTTTTTTTCCTCTGGGAAGTGTCAGCTCTGTGAGAGAATTGCTGCCCTGTTGATCGTGACTGCTGGCTCCTATATTTCTCATCTGAGAGACGTTGAAAGAAGTACCATTCAGGGGTACTTTCAGCATTTTGGAGCACCTGGCTCAGGGAAGGAAAAGGCTTTTCTCTACCCTTGTCTGAATCTTTCTAGCCTTAGTCTACTCAGGTTGATGGGACTATGAAGCCTTTCCTGGTGGGCTCGGGCTCATTATTCTTACTTAAAATAGAAAGAAATATTACAAAGGATAACTCAGGTATGTAGTTACTTGAATATCCTCTCACCTATTTTAATATTAGTGAAAGGAAAGTAGCTTCCTTAACAAAATCCTGATGCGACCATAGTAGATAAACTCTAATTTGGATTCCTCTAGCATTTAGATTCTAAATACCACATAATTGAATTCAGCAAAAGGAGTCACATTTAAATAAAACCATTGCATAGATTAATGTGTATTTACGTATTTTTTTTAGTGGTGTCCAAAATTATTTTTATACTATTTATATATTTCTCCTTTTTTCCCCTCATTATATTAATTACTACTATAGTGAGCATGCATATACAATTTCCTTTATTTCCTTCTTTGGCCCACAGATAAAGACACTATTTTCTTAGCCATTACTGTAGAAAATGAGATTAAAAAATATGGCTTTCTTTGCAGAATTGGGGTGCCAAGTAGGCACTTACTAAAGACAGTTATTTTATTTTATTTTTTTTAAGATTTTATTTATTTATTGACAGAAAGAGAGGGAACACGGAGAGAGAGACAGAGAAACAGAGGAACACTAGATCAAAATCATGGTTTTCTTTGCAGAATTGGGGTGCCAAGTAGGCACTTACTAAAGACAATTATTTTATTTTATTTATTTTTTGTTTTTTAAAAGATTTTATTTATTTATTTATTGACACAGAGAGAGGGAACAGATGAGAGGGAGAAGCAGGCTTCTCTATGAGCAGGGAGCCCCATGTGGGCTCGATTCTAGGACCTTGAGATCACGACCTGAGCTGACGGTAGGCACATAATGACTGAGCCACCCAGGTGTCCCTAAAGGCAGTTATTTTATTATTAAAAGTAAATTATAAGTGGTATGAGAATACTATTGCTCCCTTAAACTTTCTTATATTCATCCCTCTTTTTTTAGTTTCAGTGCTACTAGTTCAGTTCCCATCCACATTTCCTCTGCTTTTTCTTAATCCATTAACCACCCTACAGCCAGGATGAGTTTCCTAAATATTAAATTTAATTATGTCTCTTGTGTCTCCACTGTAGCTTGTACATATCTGCACATCAGGCATGAAGACACTAGTTTTTCCTCTGCCTTGCCTACATGATTATGAGATCTCTGAGGGCAGGGACAGTGTCCCATTCACCGTTGAATAACTGTCAGCCACCTGTAGGCTCAATAACCATGAGCTGAGTAAATGAATGACCATAACCATTTTTGGAGGTTATCTGGTGGACATCTCCATGCTTAGACTAAAGTTTTGGTGTTTGTTTCTGTTTTTACAGCCCACATTCCGTAAGACTCTTAGAAAAATCTTGTATGGTAGTTTTCAAACATAGTCCAAAGTAAGGAGAATAGCATAATGAATTCCCATGTATCCAATCAGCTTCAAAAATCTTCATCATCATGCTGATTTTGTTTTATCTGCCTCCCACCACACATTTTTTTGTTGTTTGATTTTGCTGGAGTATTTGAAAGCAAACACCAGACATCACGCCACTTACTTGTAAATATTACATCTTAAACTAATACAATTTTTTCTTTTATCATGCCATTATCACACTTCTTTAATATAATTTAATACCAAATATCTAATGTCCATAATTCCTCAAACCTGCCTTTTTTACAGTTGATTTGCTCAAATCAGGACCTCAACAAGGCCTGTACATTGCATTTGATTATGATAAGGCATTGTTTAATATTCACTTATAGAGGAGTGTGATTTATGTCAAAGATGGCTAAGTTATAGTGTGCATAAGGAATGTATTTCTGTTATGTTTTTCTCTCTGTTCTACATGAGCATTTAATACCATTAGGCCTAGAAATAGACATTTGCATGGTTGAGACTTTTTGCTCACTCATACATTCATTTACTCAGTAAATAATTACTGAGTGGCTACTCAATGTCAGGCACTCTTCTAGGCACAGAGAGTCAACAATTAAAATGACAACAACATGAAGCTTATGTTCCCTTGGCTGGAGCGTCTGCAGGAGTTAGCTTTAGATTTGACCTGGGGGAGGGAGGAAGAAGTTCACCAATAAATCCAGAGGGCTTAATTGATATAAATTTAATAGGTAGGAGCTAGGATCTAATTCTTAGGGCTTGAGGTGTTTTGCAATTATTGGGTCCTTATTAGAACATTCTTTCCATCATAGTTATCCCTTTCTCTCTTTCTTTCTTTCTTTCTTTCTTTCTTTCTTTCTTTCTATTAAGATATAATGTATTATTTGCTTCAGGAGTACAGGTCTGTGACTCATCAGTCTTACACAATTCACAATGCTCACCATAACATATACTCTCCCCAATGTCCATCACCCAGCCACCCTATCCCTCCTACCCGCTTCCCCTCCAGCAGCCTTCAGCTTGTTTCCTGAGATTGAGTCTTTTATGATTTGTCTCCCTCCCCAGTCCCATCTTGTTTTATTTTCCCTCCCTTCCCCCCATGACCACCCCACCCCCGGCGCCCTGTCCCTTAAATTCCTCTTATCAGAATGATCATATGATAGTTGTCTTTCTCTGATTGGCTTATTTCGCTTAGCATAATACCCTCTAGTTCCATCGACATCATTGCAAATGGCAAAATTTTTTGTTTCTCTTGATGGCTGCATAGTATTACATTGTATATACATATATATACACCACATCTTCTTTATCCATTCATCTGTTGATGGACATCTGGGCTCTTTCCATACTTTGGCTATTGCAGACATTGCTGCTATAAACATTCGGGTGCACGTGCCCCTTCAGATCACTACATTTGTATCTTTAGGTTAAATACCCAGCAGTGTGATTGCTGGGTCATAGGGTAGCTCTATTTTCAACTTTTTGAGGAACCTCTATGCTGTTTTCCAGAGTGGCTGTACCAGCTTGCATTCCCACCAACAGTGTAGAAGGGTTTCCCTTTCTCCACATCCTCGCCAACACCTGTCATTTCCTGACTGGTTAATTTTAGCCATTCTGATTGGTGTGAGTTGGTATCTCACTCTGGTTTTGATTCGTATTTCCCTGATGCTGAGTGAAGTTGAGCACTCTTTCATGTGTCTGTTGGCCATTTAGATGTCTTCTTTGCAGAAATGTCTGTTCATGTCTTCTGTCCCTTTTGTGATTGGACTATTTGTTCTTTGGGTGTTGAGTTTGATAAGTTCTTTATAGATTTTGGATACTAGCCCTTTATCTGATATGTCATGATACTCTTTATCATGATACTCTGATATGTGAGTATCTTCTCCCACTCTGTCAGTTGTCTTTTGGTTTTGTTGACTGTTTCCTTTGCTGTGCAAAAGCTTTTGATCTTGATGAAGTCCCAGTAGTTCATTTTTGCCCTTGCTTCCCTTGCCTTTGGCAGTGTTCCTAGGAAGAAGTTGCTGCAGCTGAGGTCGAAGAGGTTGCTGCCTGTGTTCTCCTCAGGATTTTGATGGATTCCTATCTCACATTGAGGTCTTTCATCCATTTTGAGTCTATTTTTGTGTGTGGTGTAAGGAAATGATTCAGTTTCATTTGTCTGCATGTGGCTGTCCAGTTTTCCCAACACCATTTTTTGAAGAGGCTTTTTTTTTCCATTGGACATTCTTTCCTGCTTTGTCAAAGATTAGTTGACCATAGAGTTGAGGATCTATTTCTGGGCTCCCTACCCTTTGGCTATTCGGGGTCTTTTCTGGTTCCATATAAATTTTAGGATTATTTGTTCCATTTCTTTGAAAGAAGTTGATGGTATTTTAGTAGGGATTGCATTAAATGTGTAGACATTTTCACAATATTTGTTCTTCCAATCCATGAGCATGGGACGTTTTTCCATTTCTTTGTGTCTTCCTCAGTTTTTTTTCATGAGTACTTTATAGTTTTCTGAGTACAGATTCTTTGCCTCTTAGGTTGGGTTTATTCTTAGGTGTCTTATGGTTTTGGATGCAATTGTAAATGGGATCGACTCCTTAGTTTCTCTTTCTTCTGTCTTGTTGTTAGTGTATAGAAGTGCAAGTGATTTCTGTGCATTGATTTTATATCCTGCCACTTTACTGAATTCCTGTGTGAGTTCTAGCAGTTTTGGAGTGGAGTCTTTTGGGTTTTCCACATAAAGTATCATATCGTCTACAAAGAGTGAGAGTTTGATGTCTTCTTTGCCAATTTGGATGCCTTTTATTTCTTTTTGTTGTCTGATTGTTGAAGCTAGGACTTCTAGTACTATGTTGAATAGCAGTAATGATAGTTGAATAGCAGTGGTGATAGTGGACAGCCCTGCTGTATTCCTGACCTTAGGAGAAAGGTCTCAGTTTTTCCCCATTGAGAATGATATTAGCTGTGGGTTTTTCATAGATGGCTTTTATGATATTGAGGTATGTACTCTTCTATCCATACACTCTGAAGAGTTTTTTTTTTTTTTAAAAGATTTTATTTATTTATTTGACAGACAGAGATCACAAGTAGGCAAGAGAGGCAGGGAGGGAGAGAGAGGAGGAAGCAGGCTCTCCGTGGAGCAGAGAGCCCGACATGGGGCTCGATCCCAGGACCCTGGGATCATGACCTGAGCCGAAAGCAGAGGCTTTAACCCACTGAGCCACCCAGGCACTCCCACTGTGAAGAGTTTTGATGAAGAAAGGATGCTATACTTTGTCAAATGCTTTTTCAGCACCTATTGAGAGTATCATATGGTTCTTGTTCTTTCTTTAATGTATTGTATCACAGTGATTGATTTACGGATGTTGAACCAACCTTGCAGTCCAGGAATAAATCCCGCTTGGTCATGGTGAATAATCCCTTTAATGTACTGTTGGATCCTATTGGCTAGTATTTTGGTGAGAATTTTTGTAGCCATGTTCTTCAGGGATATTGGTCTGTAATTTTCCTTTTGATGGGGTCTTTGTCTGGTTTTGGCATCAAGGTGATGCTGGGCTCATAAGATGAGTTTGGAAGTTTTCCTTCCATTTCTATTTTTTGGAACAGTTTCAGGAGAATAGGTATTAATTCTTCTTTACTTTAGGTCTGGAGATATCTTTGGGTCTAAAATGAGTATCTTGCAGACAACATACATATCTGCAATGGGTCTGTGGTTTTTTTTTTTTTTAATCCATTCTGATACCCTGTGTCTTTTCATTAGGGCATTTAGCTTATTTACATTCAGGGTAACTATTAAGAGATATGAATTTAGTGCCATTGTATTGCCTGTAAGGTGACTGTTACTATATATTGTCTCTGTTCCTTTCTGGTTTACTCCTTTTAGGCTCTCTCCTTGCTTGGAGAACCCCTTTCAATATTTCCTGTAGAGCTGGTTTGGTGTTTCCAAATTCTTTTAGTTTTTGTTTGTCCTGGAAGCTTTTTATCTCTCCTTGTATTTTCAATGATAGCCTAGCTGGACATAGTATTCTTGCTGTATATTTTTCTCATTTAGTGCTCTGAATATATTATGCCAGTTCTTTCTGGCCTGCCAGGTCTCTGTGGATAGGTCTGCTGTTAGTCTACTATTTCTACCATTGTATGTTACAGACTTCTTGTCCCAAGCAGCTTTCAGGATTTTCTCTTTGTCACTAAGACTAGTAAGTTTTACTATTAGATGACGGGGTGTAGACCTATTTTTATTGATTTTGAGGGGGGTTCTCTATGCCTCCTGGATTTTGATGATGCTTGTTCCCTTTGCCATATTAGGGAAATTCTCTATTATAATTTGCTCCAATATACCTTCTGCCCCCCTCTCTCTTTCTTCTTCTTCTGGAATCCCAATTATTCTAATATTGTTTCATCTTATGGTATCACTTATCTCTCGAATTCTCTCCTTGTGGTCCAATAGTTGTTTGTCTCTCTTTTTTTCAGCTTCTTTATTCTCCATCATTTGGTTTTCTATATCACTAATTCTCTCTTCTGCCTCATTTATCCTAGCAGTCAGAGCCTCCATTTTTTATTGCATCTCATTAATAGCTTTTTTAAAATTTCTACTTGGTTAGATTTTAATTCTTTTATTTCTCTAGAAAGGTATTTTATTTATCTAGAAAGGAATTCTCTAATATCTTCCATGCTTTTTTTGAGCCCAGCTAGCACATTGATAGTTGTCATTCTGAACTCTAGTTCTAATATATTCCTAATGTCCATATTGATTAGGTCCCTAGCAGTCAGTACTGCCTCTTGTTCTTTTTTCTGAGGTGAGTTTTTCTGCTTTGTCATTTTACCCAGGTAAGACTAGATGAATGAGAGAACAAAATATTAAAAGGGTAGCAATGACCCCAGAAATATATACACTAACCAAATTAGAAGAGACCCAAAACCAGGGGGAGAAGAAAGGAAAAAAAAGAAAAATATATATAATAGACTGGTGAAAACAATAGAACCACACACACCTGATTTTGGTTGTATTTTGGCCTGTTAGAAGAAACTGCCTTCCAAAATTTTAAATAATGAAAAACTTATATATATATATATATATATATATATATATATATATATATACACACACACACACACACACAAATAAGGATAAACATGATGGAGGGATGGAATATGACTATAAAGATAAAAATTTAAAATTATTTTAAAAAAGGAATCAATAAGATAAGAAGTTGGTTGAAAAAAAGATAAAAAAAGAAGAGAATGTGATCAGGCTGGAGACTAGAACAAAGCCATATGCTAGCTTTAGGGTCTATTTTGATCTGTTAGAAGAAACTGTATCCCAAAATTTTAAAGAGAGAAAAACTCATATGTATACAAACAATAAGGTTAAATACAATGGAGGGATAGAATGTGGCTATACAATGAAAATTAAAAAATTTTTAAAAAGGTATTGATAAGATAAAACAGTTTAAAAAGGTTAAAATGGGAAAGAGGAAACATTTAAAAAATGGAATAAAAAATAAAATTTTAAAAATTTAACTTTGAAAGACTAAGGAATTATGGGAAAAAAGCCATGAATTCTATGTGCTGTATTCTCCTCAGCTCTGAAGTTTTGCA
>PISX010027535.1:0-22858 GCA_004024625.1 Mellivora capensis | reverse complement strand
CCTCCTACACTGTTGGTGGGAATGCAAGCTGGTGCAACTGCTGTGGAAAACAGCGTGGAGGTTCCTCAAAAAGTTGAAAATAGAACTACCCTATGACCCAGTAATTGCACTACTGGGTATTTACCCTAAAGATACAAACGTAGTGATCCGAAGGGGCACGTGCACCTGAATGTTTATAGCAGCAATGTCTACAATAGCCAAACTATGGAAAGAACCTAGATGTCCATCAACAGAGGAATGGATAAAGAAGAAGTGGTATATATAAACAATGGAATACTATGCAGCCATCAAAAGAAATGAAATCTTGCCATATGCAACGACGTAGATGGAACTAGAGGGTATCATGCTTAGTGAAATAAGTTAATCAGAGAAAGACAACTATCATATGATATCCCTGATATGAGGAAGTGGAGATGCAACATGGGGGATTAGGTGGGTAGGAAAAGAAGAAAAGAAACAAGATGGGATTGGGAGGGAGACAAACCATAAGTGACTCTTAACCTCACAAAACAAAGTGAGGGTTGCTGGGGGGAGGGGGGTAGGGAAAGGGGGGTTGGGTAATGGACATTGGGGAGGGTAGGTCCTATGGTTAGTGCTATGAAGTGTGTAAACCTGGAGATTCACAGACATGTACCCCTGGGGATAAAAATAATTTATATGTTTATAACAAATTTAAAAATTATTTTAAAAAAAGAAGGCTTGTATGAATTTTTGATTCAGCATCCTTAATAATTATAATTCTCTTCAAATTTTCTATTTATGATTCTGTATTATGTGTTTCTAAGAATTTGTCCATTTCATCTATAATATCCAATTTGTTGGCATTCCATTGTTCATAGTATTCTATTATAGTAGTTTCATTTCTGTGAATTAGTAGATATTGTTCCCACTTTGATTTCTGATTCTAGTAATTCAAGTGCTCTCTTTTTTCTTTTTCTTTCTTTCCCCCCCCCTCCATAGTGAAGCTAGCTAAATATTTACCAATTTTGTTGGTCTTTTCAAAGAACCAAATTTTATTGCATGGACTTTTTATCTTCCTTCCGATAGCTTTGAGTTTAGTTTGATCTACATTTTTCTAGTTTTAGTAGTCAACTTAGAGGTATAACACAAATGACAGACAACATCAAAAACATCTATTTACATGTAGGATAATTCCCTTTGAAAAGTATATTGATGGACAGTATGACATAAAAGGAGATATATATTTGGTTTTTGTCTCTGGTTTCTGATAGAAACCTTCTTTAAGAGATCTTGTAATTTCCTAAGTGATAGAGTATTTAAAACTTCTTTTATTCTAATATTTGTTCATTGACTCTGGTTTCTCACAGAGCTCCTAAAATCCTAACTTTGTGAGTGATGACTAGCAAGACATCTTAAATGGAGCCCTTAAATCCTTTGGGGTTTCCTGGGCATAGGAGTGTCTTTTGTTATACTGAACAGATTCATGGTGGTCTCCTGAATAGCTTCAGGATGGGGACCAATCATCAGAATGCTCAAGCTATGAATAGAAGGTTAGAACTTTCTTTCAGCCCACCTTCATCCTTCAGAGACAGGAGAAACCTGGAGATTAAATTAATTTGATTGTGTCTATGTGAGGAAGGCTCCATAAAAATCCCTAAACATGGAGGTTTGGAGAGCTTCCAGACTGGTAAACACTTCAAGGTACTGGTAGATGCCATGTATAGAGAAGGCAAGGAAGAAGGCAACCAGCCCCATATCTTGCCCTATGTATCTCTTTCATTTGACCATCCCCGAGTTGTATTCTTTATCCAGTAAATGTAAGTAAAATGCTTTCCTGAGTTCTCTGAGCCACTCTAAAAAACAAAACAAAACAAAAAAACAAACAAACAAAATAATGAGGGGCCTGTGGAGATTATAGCTGCCTGGTAAGAAGTATGGGAGGCTAGACTTGTAATTGGCATATGAAGGTAGGGGTAATCTTGTGGGACTGAGTCCTTATCCTGTGGGGTCTAATGCTAACTCTAGGTGAATAGTGCCAGTATTGAATTGAATTGTTGGACCCCACTTGATATCTGCAGAGGAAGGGAAAATTACTTGTTTTTGAAAACCCACACATTTGGTGTCAGAAGTATTACAAGTAGAAAACTAGCTTTCCTAAAAAAAAAAATTAAATAAATAAATTAAAAAAAAGAAAGGAAAAAAAAGAAAACTAGCTTTCCTTAGATGGAATTTACTGTATGATAAAAATGTTACAAATGTCATTTAGTTATCATCAGTAAGAAATGTACTTGCTAGTGCAGCTGGGTGTCTCCGTATGCTAAGCATCTGACTTGATTTTCGCTCAGATCATGATCTCAGTGTTGTGAGATTGAGCCCTGCATCTGGCTTTGTGCTGAGTGTGGAACCTGCTTTAGATTCTTTCTCTCCCTCTCCCTCTGCCCCTTTTCCCTATTCATGTGCACTTATTTTCTCTCTTTCTCAAAAATAAAAACAATAAATAAATAAATAAAAATAAGTTAAAAAGAAATGTATTGTTTAAAAAAAAATCCTGGCAGTGTCTAATGTTGGCATTGTCCAGGAAAATTAATGGGTTTATTTATATTTATTATATATTTTAACTGATAAAACTTGTTCATAGAAGCACTTTGACTTATATTAAAATTTTACATCCTCACATTTAAATTAAAAATTCACACACAAAAGAGAATAGAAAAACTGCTATTATCTGATTTCTATCTCCTACTTTGTCACCTGGAATCATATACTTTGGTACTTTTTAATATGCCTTTTAATTTTTTCTTTGAAACCAGTTATGATGTAATAGATAAAAGGAACTGAGGTAAATAAGCCCTTTATATGAGATTTTATGTTTATCTGGTTGGGAGTTAAGCTGTGTTTACAGTGTGCTGTGACCTTATGTGTGAATGGCTGGAATTTCTTTTAGTGTTCTGTCCCTGTTTTTGTCTCTACCATTGTTTTGAGGTTTTCTAGAGACTCCTTCTTAAATAGGGTTTGAGTCTTAACTATTCTTTTAGCTGCAGTGGATTTATGAGAGCTTGTTGATGAGCTGGTGAGGTATGTGGGGGGAGCAAATGTTCTAAAATTGCATGCTTATGTCATAGTGTTTTAGTGAACCTGTCTCTGAGCTATAACCTTCATGAATGCTTTTCAGCTTTTCCCTACCTTAGGATAGACAAGAAGGCTAGAGGTAGGGTTTTTCCCTTCCCCTAGATTAGTTAGTTTTTTTGGAAAATCCCTAGTTAGGCTAAAATAAGAGTTTCTTTCAAAGACAGTCCTTATTTAAAGAGACCATAATGCTCTAGAGATATTTCAAAACCGTTACTTTGCTTCTCCCCTTATTGAAACTACCTGAGAACCCTGAGAACTTGGTGGAACTCCCAGTGGTAAAATAACATGGAAGTGTGGGCACTCCTGTCCTCAATATTAGACTCCCAGTGTTTTTATATCTCATGCTACTCCACCCTGAGCCTCTCAGTGTTCATCATTTTTGTTCCTACCAGGCCTGTAGCCAGCAAGTAACACCTGTCCCTGGGCTGATACAGCTATCTAAATGTCTCTTTTGCTAGAAACCTGGCAGATTCAGTTGGCAGAAGATCCAGCTTTTGATCTCAGGGTCATTGGGTGTGGAGCCTACTTAAATAATTAATTTAAAAAAAATCTCTCTGGATTATCTCTTCTTTTTTTTTTTTTCCCTAAGTTTCTCTTCCAGTAGCAATACAAAACTGTTTTATTAACTGTAACTATTAGTACATTTTATATAATCAAGGGAATTCACTTTTAATTATTCTTCCTTTCAAAAAACCTTAACTAACTCTCTGGGTGTATTTTCTCTTTCAAATAAACTTCAGAACCTGTCAAATTACATTAAAATTGCTGTTGGGATGCTAACTGAAATTGCATTAAGTTTATAAATTAAGCTATAATATTACAAAAACTAGATTAAGACTCCTCAGACATTAACACTGTATGCATACATATATATATTTCACATATATCTTTTTTCTTCAATAATGTATTATATTTTCTTTTAATCAAGTTGCCTTTTTGTTTGAAACTTTATTAAAGGTATTTTCAAAATATATTTTTTGTTATTATGAATGGAACCTTTTTCATTATTTTTAATAGCTTATTGGTGGTGTGCAGAAAAAAATATGCATTTATTTTCATTTGTTGACATAGTATCTGGTTCCCTGTGGAACTCCCATGTTATAACTAATCACTTTCCAGTTGGTTGCCTTAGATCCTCTAGTTAGAAAATCTGAACTTCTGGGAGTGCCTGGCTGGCTCAGTGGGTTAAAGCCTCTGCCTTCAGCTCAGGTCATGATCCGGGGGTCCTGGGATCCGGCCCCGCACTGGGGTGAGGGGGGGTCTCTGCTCAGCAGGGAGCCTGCTTCCCCCTTCTCTGTCTCTGCCTGCCTCTCTGCCTACTTGTGATCTCTTTCTGTCCAATAAATAAATACAATATTAAAAAAAAAGAAAAGAAAATCTGAACTTCTGCAAATAATGAAATGCCCCTGTTCACATGCACACAAATACTTCTGTGAAATCTGTAGACCCAACCACAGAGGAAGCAGCTAGCTGCACTCCAGGAACTATACTGCATCAGAGGAAATTGCCTTATACTCAGCTCATCTCCATTCGAAGCCTTAGGACCAAACCAATAGGCACAATCCTAATTCAAAGATATTTAATCCATCATGCCTCATTTCCATGATGATCTTAGCCCATTTGAAATTCTTCTTTTTGTCCATCTGTGCCGAAATACTATGTCTCAGTGCATCCAACATCCCAATACTCCCTCTCAACTAAACCCTCCATTAGGCCTATTCTACATCATTTGCTCCATGATTATGAAATGTACCTACATCCTTGCCTTATTTTTAGAACTTATATTCACTTCTCTGTTTTGGTGTAATGTAGTTAGTCCCTAGGAAATTCTTCATATTCCCTGACTCATTCTTTCTCAATAAATTAGTTTTATCAAAGATGTGTGACTTGAATATTTTCTAACGTTAATTAGGTTTATGAGTTTCGCTTACATACACTTTACTATATTTTTTCCCATTTGCAATCAACATTAATGATTGTGATTGTGTTTATCTGTTTAATGAATCTCTTTCTAAATGAGATGATAAAATCTGAGATGACAAGGATCATGTCTGTCTTATCACTTTATACACAGAGCCTACACATTAAAAATAAACTTAATTTATCTTACTTTATCTTTTTAATTTGCTTCATTCACATTTGCTACTGGAATTAAACTTGCATTTGGCATGGAAAAAAATCTATTTTCCCTAGTTTAATTTAGACAACTATTATAATTGTAGATATTTTGTATTTGGTTTGTCACATTATTTTTAATATGTATTTTAAATATTGGTTTATATTTAAACCAGTTTTAATGTTTATTAATTTATTTTTCTGCACATTAAATTCTGCACACTAAAATTCTGCATATTATAAACAAGTTTATATATAAACTTGTCTATAGGTAAGACAAGTTGAAGTTGATTCTCAGAAGTAACCATCATTTTAACATTTCATAGACAACTCCTTCTTATTATATTTTCTCCTTATATAACTTGAGTGCATCACAATATAGAATAATGCTATGCTTTTGTATTCTAAATAAATAATATAAAATTCCTTACTTTCAATACTCAAAATAACTTAAAACATATCTCCCTTGACTTAAAATGGACTTATATCCTAATGAAGCATAGTAAGTTGAAAATTTCATAAGTCAAAATGATTCTAACACACCTAACCTACCAAATGTCATAATTTAGCCTACTCTACCTTAAATGTGCTCCCAACACTTACTTTAGCTTACAATTGGGTAAAATCATCTAACACCAAGACTATTTTATAATAAAGTATTGAATATCTCATGTAATATATGGAATACTGGGGACGCCTGGGTGGCTCAGTGGGTTAAGCCTCTGCCTTCGGCTCGGGTCATGATCTCAGGGTCCTGGGATTGAGCCCCACATTGGGCTCTCTGCTGGGCAGGGAGCCTACTTCCCCCTTTCTCTCTGCCTGCCTCTCTGCCTGCGATCTGTCTCTCTGTCAAATAAATAATTTTTTAAAAAAATTTTAAAAAAATATATGGATACTATATTGAAAGTGAAAAATAGAATGGTTGTACAGGTGCAGAATGATTGTTAAGTATATTGATTGTTTACCTTGGTGATTGTGTGGCTGACTGGGAGCTGCTGCTTGCTGCCACTGCCCAACATCATGAGAAATATTATTATACCACATTATACTGCATCTCACTAGCTCAGGAAAAGATCAAAATTCAAAATTCAAGGTACAGTTTCTATTGAATGCATGTCATTTTCATGGGATTAAGAAGTTAAGATCATAAATTAAACTATCATAATTTGGGGACCATCTCTAGTCTGAAATTTTGTTTCTAAAACAGACAAACTTTGTTTCTAAAAATGTGGATAAGGCTTAATTCTGGAAAATAAGTGGTTTTCAATTATTTTAAGTATTAGAAAAATAACCTATAGATGTAGAAATTGAAAAGGGAATATAAAGTAATGAAAGCAAGGGGAACAGTTGTAGAACTAAAGCACCAGGCTTAGAAATATCAAGAAAACAATTAGAAAAAATAACCTAGAGCAGTCAGCCATGATCACAAATTTAGATGTTTCTAGGAGGTATGATGGACCTTACTATTCTTCTTTTTTTTTTTTTTTTTGAGATTTTATTTACTTATTTGATAGAGAGTGAGAAAGAGAGAGAGAGAGCAGGAGCAGGGGAGAAGTAGGCTCCCCACTGAGCAGGAACAACATGGGATTCTCTCCCAAGATCCTGGGATCATGACTAGAGCTGAAGGCAGACTCTTAAAACCACTGAGCCACCCAGATCCCCTAAGCCTTTCTATTCTGCCTTTTGCTGTAATGAGTGCTTTTGTAATGAGAAGCTAAAAGACTATTTATATTCTTTTGTTTTAAAGATTTTATTTATTTATTTGACAGACAGAAATCACAAGTAGGCAGAGAGGCAGGCAGAAAGAGAGGAAGAAGCAGGCTCCCCGCTGAGCAGAGAGCCTGATGCGGGACTCAATCCCAGGACCCTGAGATCATGACCTGAGTTGAAGGCAGAGGCTTAACCCACTGAGCCACCCAGGCTCCCCTAAAAGACTGCTTATACTCTTAATTTTCCTTTTGTTTGGAAGTTTTTCATAAACTCATTGCAATTTTTTTTTAACTTACTACTTTTTAATATGCCAACTTCTACCATGCTGGTTTCTTATTTAGACCTCTGTAATCCCCTCCATGAGAATTCTCTGCTTTTCCTTTTGCCTCCAATTCTCTAACCATCAATCACAATGATCCTTTCAAAAAGAAAATCAAATTATCTATTTTCCTGCTCAGAACCCACTAATAGCTAACCCATTATAATAAAATAATATCTCAAATGCATATTATTATTTACAGAAATTTGTATCCTATTTAAAAGTACAATTCCTCCCATCCTCTATACCATTAATTCATTTTACTTTTTCTTAAAAACATTCATCATTGCCTGACAATACATTAAGTGTGTTCTTTTTTCACTAAATTAAAAGCTTCAAAGTTTCAGAAGGACTTGGCTCAATCTGTAAAATCAACATCCTAGCCCCAGTTTTTGGACTGGCACCTGCAATATGAAGATGTCAATAATTAAGGGTTGAATGAATAAATGGATAAACTGTTGCAGCTTGTATCCATAGCAAAGCGAGGACTGAACCTGTGAGATTCTCTTGTGAATTTTAACCTGATAAAGCTAATCAGTGTAGGAAATATTAAGAAATGAGATTCTAATGTGAAAGTAGAAATAAGTAATGAATGTTTCAGGGATAGATGGAGAAAATGGACAGAAGAGAAAAGTAAATACAGACTCTGCCTGATTAGAGTGCATACTAATTTAAAGAAACAGAGAATACAGAGACTATATCGGGAAAATGATGGGGCTTTTGTTGTCGTATTTTTTGGTCTTTATTGTTTTTAATTAATTTAATTAAATTTAATTAATTTAATCAAGGCCATTTTATTTCTAAAAATTTTTAAATGATTTATTTATTTATTTAATGAGAGATGGAGAGGGAGAGAATGTGGGCAGGGGCAGGGGGAGAGGGCCTAGGAGAGAGAATCTTCAAGCAAACTCCCTGCTGAGCATGGAGCTTTACATGGGGCTCAGTCTTAGGACTCTGAGATCGTGACCTGAGCTGAAATCAAGAGTCAACTACTAACCGACTGAGACACTCAGGTGCCCCAAAGCCATTTAAATGGACCTCAGAAAATGCATTATATCTACCCATTGACTCTTAAATTCCATATATCTCCATGAATATCACATAGATTAAACTGTGATTCCCAGTTGTTGGCGATCTTAGTCCAGTTGCAGAAGTGAAAGTGAAATAGCAAATAATTTTGTAGTTATAAAAATCCCAAATTATAACATGAAGAAATAATAGAAAATTATTTAAAATAACCAAAAACATATAAGTAATTTTATGCTTAGTAGATTAAGCTTGGCCATGTCCATTTTCAGATTACTTTCTTTACTTAATGACTCATTTATTTAGGTAGCTAAGCTAAGTAAATACTTTGTGCAAAGGATTCTGATTAAAATCCTTAAATCATTTCTGGTCCAACACACTTGATAACTAGTTTTGCAATTTAGTGTCTGTCTTGGTTATGTTCCCAGCAGGTTATTAACAATTAATTAGCAATACTTCTCAAATGCTATCTATGTTAGGCTACTAATTGCATAGCAGGAAAATAGAATTTCCCTTTGTAAACAAATTGCAATCATGATCATTTGCTTTAGATAAGGCAATACAAATTTCCTTATATTTTTGTTGTTACTTAGATTTACAGCCAGAAGGCATAAGTTGTATTTATGAGTGTTGGATGAAGCTGTTTATAAGCTCTACAGCAGATATTAAAATAATTTAGTTTTGGACAGCACTGCCTCATTTTTACCCCTGTTTTCATCCTATTCCTTAGAGGAAGGACCGTGTGTGTGTGTGTGTGTGTGTGTGTGTGTGTGTGTTTAAACTGATAACTCACAAGAGATTCTTGGCAGAATTTGTTTAGATTAGCAATGATAACTTCAGCATAAAGCATAATTTTCACATTTTCTATTGAATATCTTAAGGGTCTCTTTTTAAAAATCAATTTGCTCATGTTTAAATGATACTACATTAAAATTGTATTCATAATTATGTATATTTGAGTATTTATAGTCTTCAATAATTTCTTTGGTACTTGCTATGCTTTGACTCATTATATTCTTATCTATGACCATGTCTTACTATGCTTTTTCATACTACTTATATTCATAGAATGGTTCAGTTGGCATTAATCTTTGGTGTTTTTTAGTCCAGCCACCTAATTTTATAGTTGAGAAAGCTTAGGATCAGGAGAAGATAATTTGAATTTTGAAAGGTCACTATAGCAGTTACAATAGATTGACTTGCTCACATATATATTCTAATCTCTTTCTAGTATGCTTTCCTGTAGTGCAGAGGCTGCAAAAGCTGGAAAAAAAAAAAGCATCACCTTTACTTGAGAAATGTATATGCTAAGATTCATCCAGGCGAGACTCTTACATTCAGACCTGAGGAAGTACAGGATGACTTATGCACAAATCACATGCTATAATAGTTGAGTAGCAGGTAAGGCAAGTACTACACCACTTGTAATGAAAATCATAGTGGTAGGTAGTTGGACCTACATTATGGATGTGAACATTTCATTCTGGAGTGAGAAGTTGAGGCAGAAGTGGCATATGCCTTTCTGGGTCAAGTCTTTGGTATTGGTCAGAGTGATTTCTGGACAACCCCCCACTACTATCTGTTTATGCAGAACCTTCAGTAACTTTGAGACAGAAAATTGTTCTGCATTAAATTTTGTTCTGCTTAAACTAGTTAGGATAGTTTCTGTTATCTGAAATGGAATTCTGACTAATATAGTAATGTGGAAAGTAACATGAAGAATAGCTTCTATAATTACATGCTTTGGAATAGAGCCAAGAACTCCTAAAGTATCCATGATCACTAAAGAGTGGGAGGGATGGGGAATGTAAATTCATAGGGGAAAAAAAGATTTCAGTTAGACACCTGGTCAGAAATAATTAGTATATGTGTTGTCATGTAGGGAAAGTTAACTGTTCTTCATTCCTGCCTTATCAGGAAGACAAAGCTGATAAATAGACAAAATAGACACATGGAGCCTTCATGTTGTATTGAGATGTGGTCTAAAGTTAAAATTAAGGCTGCCTGGGTGGCTAAGTCAGGTAAGCATCTGCCTTTGGCTCAGATTATGATCCCAGGATTATGGGATGGATGCCTGCATCAGGCTCCCCACTCAATGGGAAGCCTGCTTCTCTTTCTTTCTGTGCCTTCCTCTCCTCCTGCTTGTGCTCTCTCTCTCTCTCTCTCTGTCAAACAAATAAATAGAATCTTTAAAAAATAATTAAGTAAATAAAGTTAAAAGTAATAAAATGAATGCCATAAATGATACATATTAAGGAAAGTTTGAATTTCAAACTTCATATTATGGTCATTCTTTTGCATACATCATTAACATGATTGGGATAGTTAATAATTTTCATCATAAACTTATTGTGTCAATTAAATGATATAAACTTCAAGAAGCTCTTAGATTTGAGCCAAAACATAGGATACATTAAATAAATAGGAATTAAATTACTATAGATTTAATCTAATTCCCTCAGATGTGTCTTAAGAAATGTTTATTTGTAATTAGCTGCTGACAAAAGTATTGCTTTTGAGTGGATTTCATCTTTATTTTTTGAGATTATTGAAAAACTTTGAGACTGACTTTTGCTTTTATAATAATTGGTGGCATTGCTTGTTTTATGATTTAGTATGAATGATTTAGAGTATAATTTTTAGTATTCAGTTTAAAATATCACTTTAAAAATAAGGAACAGGTCTTGAAACAATCATCTTGTGAGGTATTTTCTATATTAGCAAAAACCGTTTTTTTCTGTTATCAAAAGTAAGGATCAGTGAAGATATCAGCACCATTTTTATAGATATAGATAGATATAAATATGAGTGTACCTATTAGATATATAGAAGCAAATATATTTTTATGTTCATCTTTATTTGAGCATGATTTTGTTATTATATAACAAAAATGAAAATCTTTCAAAATATATGTTAAAATGCTAACAAATTGAGTTAAATTATTAGTTTTAACTGAAATTAAATATTTTTACAAAATTACAGAAAAGCCTTCAACAGTTACCCTACATAGTAAATGTTTATAGTTTACTTAGAAATATTAATTAAATTGTCCAACATATATTTTTCTATCCAAATTATGGTGATATAACCTCCCAAAATTTTCATTCAAATATTGAATTTTGTTCACAAAAATCTTTAATTTGGTATAAATTCAACTCTGTGTGAAGTTATAGATTATTATGTGCTAAATATTTATGCAAATTCAAGTTATATTATATACACCCAAATGTATATTTTTTTGCACTTTTTATCTTACCACTAAGTTCTAAGTTTAGTTATTGAGGAAAACAATATAAATAAGTTCATTAAAAAACATTTCAATAATCAGTTTTCAGTAAAATCTTTATGAACTACCACCATCAACTTTAAATTATGACATACTAAAGCCATATCACCAGTAGCCTTTTAAAGATAATTTTTGAGAATAATTTCCAAATTAACATTACTTTATTAATTACTTTAAAGTTTTACTGAACAATTTCTAGCCTCTCATAAAGAGCAAATACTTAGTATTTGCATCTTTAAAAAGACACTGAAAAGACATACAAAAAGTTTATCCAACCAAAAGTGTTAAAATAATGAGATAAAAAAATTAACATTATCATTTGCTATTACTTCAAGCCCTCAGATTTAGACTTTTTCTTTTAATAACACAAAGTCCTGCACATTTTTGCCTAGTAAAGAGAATATAAAATTATAATGTAAAGAGATAAATTTTAAAAAGTCATCTTTGAAGATATTTAAGAGAATTCCTGCATACACTCCCTGTGAATATATGTTTGTGTATATGTGCTGTTAGAAAATTTACTCTGATTTTTCTGAAAAGATCAAAGCAAGTATAATAAAGAGTATGAAATTTAAAATTTAATAAGTAATTAAAATGTAGAAACTCTATGTTTGCTTTAGGAGATTAGAAAACTAAGCTATTATATTATTATAATAATTGAATATGCATATGTATACACACACACTCCAACAAGAGTTTAGTCAAAACAAAAACAAAAAAAAAGTGAATGTGTCACAATCTCTTATGGTATGTATTATTTTATGCTTCTTATAATGTTTTTAATTATCTTGACAATAATTTAAAAGGTATGTTATTATCTGCATAATGTCCTTTGTCTATTCACAACAATATTGTAAGTTATCAGTATCAGAAGTTACCAATTTAGTATTTTATAGGTTGATTTTTTTGTTTTTGTTGTTTTAATTTATTCTTTTCTATGTCTTTATTACCTTGTGTTGAGTAAAGATTGAGTATATAGTGAATAACAATATTTTGGTCTTTTTTAAAAAAAATAAATGTGTAGTATCTCATTGGTTTTTTAATTTACATTTCTCTGATTATAAATAATATGAAGAATATTTCTTTTGCTCTTTGTTTACTTGTATATTTTTCATGAGGTTTAAATCATTTTTTAACTCTTAACTAGCTGTTTACTTCTCTATTATTGAGTTTTAAGAGTTCTTTAAACAACTGGAATATAAATCATTTCTTTTTTTTTAAGATTTATATTTATTTATTTGACAGAGAGAAATATCACAAGTAGACAGAGAGGCAGGCAGAGAGAGGGGGAAGAAGGCTCCTTGCCAAGCAGAGAACGCCATGTGGGGGCTCAATCCCAGGATCCTGAGATCATGATCTGAGCCGAAGGCAGAGGCTTAACCCACTGAGCCACCCAGGTGCCCCTAAATGATTTCTCATATAGATGTATTATAACCTGTCTCCCCAAGGCTTTACCTATATTATTTTCATAATAGTGATTCCTTTATGAAAAAATATTTACTGATTAGTTGATTGATTTATTGATTGGATTCTGTGCTGTTGGGGATAAATCACTGGGAAATAGTCTTCAGTAATTTCTATCTCTCTCAATCAGCCACAGCTAAGCTCCTTGCATCTTCTCATCCCTCCCACTACAACCATTCAAGTAAATAATAGGTATAGTATCTAACTATAGTATCTAACTATCACCATAATAAGTTTATATTTAAATATACTACACATATTTTCATTAAATAACTGTAGAATAAATTAATCTTCAATCAAAAGATATAATTCATACTGAATTCTTATGAAATTCTCATAAAATTCCAACTTTCAAAACAAATCAAGATTTTACACTTTAATCTAAATATCATCATGAGTATTTAATTTTTTCAGAATGGAAATGGAGATGGTTTTAAAAATTATGGCATATCCATCAAAAAGGATGAATACCCAACTTTTGTAGCAACATGGATGGGACTGGAAGAGATTATGCTGAGTGAAATAAGTCAAGCAGAGAGAGTCAATTATCATATGGTTTCACTTATTTGTGGAGCATAACAAATAACATGGAGGACATGGGGAGATGGAGAGGAGAAGGGATTTGAGGGAAATTGGAAGGGGTGGTGAACCATGAGAGACTATGGACTCTGAAAAACAACCTGAGGGGTTTTGAAGGGGTGGGAGGTGGGAGGTTAGGGGAGCCAGGTGGTGGGCATTAAGGAAGGCACGTATTGTATGGAGCACTGGGTGTGGTGCAAAAACAATGAATACTGTTACACTGAAAAGAAATAAAAAAATTATGGCATATTTTTACAACATCCAAGAAAAAATGAGGAAAATAATTAAATATTTGATATTAGGTCTTCATTTTTTTAAAGCAGAAACACAAAATTATGTGAAAAGTACAATCTCATCAAGTCTTAAAAACATATCTCAGAGGTGAGCTACATTGACCTAACCATGGTATGACACCAAGAAATAATAAAACAAACAAAAAACAAAAAAATCAGAAACAAAATTTTGAGTAAAAGGTATCTTGTTGCTGGTGGTCATTTTCAGACCATGAGGTATATCTTATTTTCATTACTCTTATGGCTGTTGGTGGATGTTGGGTTTGGACCCTGTCAGATTGGCATAGTAAATATGCTTTAGAAAACTCTGAATAAATCAGGGATGATCTAAACAGATTATAAGTTACTCTCAACAAGGAGCACTGTTGTCACTTGGACAACTACTTAAATTTGCAAGAAAATCCTCAGAGCAGTAGACAAGTGTCATCTATTGAACTGCCTAGGAACAGTTTTCATCACATGACAGTGCTCATGCATTGCAGGAACAGAATGAGTGCAGTAGACTATCAAAGTAAGTTATTTCTCTTCTTGTATTTTGTATGTAGTCTTCTCTCACTGATTGCAAAAGTACTGACATTCTTACCCAAATCAGAAAAAGTAGAAAGAGAAGTTTCACAGCTTTGAAAGTAGGTCAAGATTATTTAGTTAGTAGTTCCCCTTAAGCACCTGGCAGAAGCAAATACAAATCCTCCTTGGAGATAGATCACAACATAATGGACATCAAATGATTCCTACCAGCAATTGTCCAAACATATTTGGCAAAATATCTAAGGTAACTTTTCATACAAGGAAGTGAAATATGACAGAATAAACAGAGAAAACAAACGAATAAAAAAACTAAAAACCACAGTATTCTAAGTTTTGGAAAAAATAAAAACAACATTGCAAATGTAAATGGTTTAAATATATCAGCTGAATGTAGGTATTGTTAGAGTATATAAAAATGAAAGATGAAACTATATGCTGTCTATGAAAACAATTTTTTAAATATCTAGGCACAGAGTTTAAAATTAGGAAGGATGAGGGGCATCTGGGTGGCTCAGTGGGTTAAGCCTCTGCCTTCAGCTCAGGTCATGATCTCAGGTTCCTGGGATCAAGCCCCACATCAGGCTCTCTGCTCAGCAGGGAGTCTGCTTCCCCCTCTCTCCCTGCCTGCCTCTCTGCCTACTTGTGATCTCTCTCTGTGACAAATAAATAAATAAAATCTTTTAAAATTTAAATAGATAAATAAATAAATAATAAAATTAGGAAGGATGAGAAAAGATATGCCAAGCAAACACTAATCAAAAGAACACTAGGGAAGCTATGTTGGTAATAAGCAAATTATATATTAGGGAAAAGAACATTATTCTTGATGAGGAAAGGAAAAGATGAAGAAATATATTTTATAATGGAAAGATGTGAACTTATTAAGAGGGTATCAAGAGGACATATCACTGCTAAATATGAATACATTTTAAAACAATCAAAATGCATGAAGAAAAAGGTGATGTAAATAGAAATGAAATTGATTGAATTAAAATCATGATTAGATATTTAAATATCTTTTCCTTAGTACTTGTTAGAATATATGGACAGAAAATCAGTAAAGATATGGAAGTTTTAAATAACACTATAAAATTTTGACCCAAGTAACATTTTTTTTAAAAGATTTATTTATTTATTTATTTATTTGACAGATTACAAGTAGGCAGAGAGGCAGGCAGAGAGAGAGGAAGGGAAGCAGGCTCCCCAGTGAGAAGGGAGCCTGATGAGGGGCTCAATCCCAGGACCCTGAGAACATGACCTGAGCTGAAGGCAGAGGCTTTAACCCACTGAGCCACCCAGACACCCCAACATTTATAGAACAAGAAATTAAGATCCATATTCTTTCTCTCATGCATAGAACATAGAATATTTGTCATGCCAGACTATAATCTGGAACAAATCTAAATAAATTTAAGGGAATTGAAATTACACAATGTATTTTTTCTTACCAAATATGGAACTAAATTAGAAGTCATTAACTGAAAGATATTTGAAAATCCCCCAATATTTCAAAATAAATAATTTCTGGGTCAATGGATAAAGCAAAATGGGTACGAGAAAATATATTAAAGTAAATTGGATAAACATACAACATGTCAAAATTTATAGTTCACAGCTAAAGGGAAATTTATAGTAGCAATGCTTATATCACAAATGGAGTAAAGTTTTGAATCAACAAGTATGGAATTCAAAGAGAAAGGCAAAGGTAGAGAGAACATTATAGATTCTATATTTATAGTAAATGCTTATTGGCAATTCAACTTACATTAAGGAGTAAATATAATTAAAATAAGTTTATTTTTTTAAGATTTTATTTATTTATTTGACAGAGAGAGAGGTCACAAGTAGGCAGAGAGACAGGCAGAGAGAGAGAGGGAAGCAGGCTCCCTGTCGAGCAGAGAGCCTGATGTGGGGCTTTGATCTCAGGACCCTGAGATCATGACCTGAGCCGAAGGCAGAGGCTTAATCCGGTGAGCCACCCAGGTGCCCCATAATTAAAATAAGTTTAGAAGAACATATACATGGATGACAGGAAATTAAAAAGGATATATCTTGTAGTTTTTTTTCTTTCTTTTTTTCTTTTTTTTTTCCTTTACCAAATTTATAAGCTTCTTTTTTTTTTTTTCATTATATTCATTTGGCCAACATATAGTATATCATAGATTTTTTTGTAGTGTTCAATCATTCATTAGTTGCATATAATACCCAGTGCTCATCCCAACATGTGCACTCCTTAATATCCATCACCCGGCTACCCCATCCCCCAATTCCTTCCCTTCTGTAACCCACAGTTTGTTTCCTGGAAGTCAGAGTCTCTCATGGTTTGTTTCCCTCTCTGATTTCTTCCCATTCTGTTTTCCCTCCCTTCCCCTATAACTCTCTGCTTTATTCCTTATGTTCCACATATGAGTGAAACAATATGATAATTACTTTTTCTGCTTGGTTTATTTCACTTAGCATAATCCCCTCCAATCCCATCTGTGCTGATGCAAATGGTGGGCATTCATCCTTTCTGCTGGCTGAGTAATATTCCACACCTTCTTTATCCATTCTTCTGTTGAAAGGCATCTCTGTTCCTTTCATAGTTTGGCTATTGTGGACATTGCTGCTATGAACATTGGGGTGCATGTGCCCCTCCTTTTTACTACATCTGTATCTTTGGGGTAAATACCTAGTAGTGCAATTCCTGGGTCATAGGGTAGCTCCATTTTTAACATCTTGAGGAAATCCACACTGTTTTCCAGTGGCTTTCCAGCTTGCATTCTCACCAAGAGTGCAAGAGGGTTCCCCTTCCTCCACATCCTCCCCAACACTTGTTTCCTGTCTTGTTAATTTTGACCCTTCTGGCTGGTGTTAATGTAGTATCTCATTGTGGTTTTGATTTGCATTTCCCTGATTGCTAGTGATGTGGAACATTTTTTTCATGTGTCTGTTAGCAAAAGGATATATCTTGTTATTGAAAATAAAATGATATTTCAGTTCTACACTAATAATGGATCTCATTTTTTCCTAATAGACTATTGGTTGTGTGTCAACATAGGAAGAGAAAAATATGTATGCTTCATGTATTAACTACTTTGAAATCAGTGTAAACTTTATGTTCCCCCAAACAGGAAATTATATGTATATAATTGCAGTATTTACCTCTGAGCACTCAGCCCATTTATGACAAACAATGTAAGTAATTTCCAGATTTTCTTCTACTCATCCCAGTAATTTCTGAGCCACTTTCTTTTTAAATTTTTATAAGTCACCCTTGTTCTGAGGGTGAGTTGTTCTTATTCCAAGTCCTACTTGCACACATTTGGTGTTGATATAATGACTGTTCAGAATGAGCGTGAAGGGAGCAGTTGGCTTCTCTGTCTCATCTGCTTCATGGGATAGGCAAACCCCCAGCTTGGGCTCCCTACTCTGCGGATCAGTGATTGAATTCAAATGCAGCTGTCTGGAGTTTAGGATCCATCATAAATCTGTTTTCACCCATATAGGGTTCTGTCTATAGAACATTATTTTTGTTTGCTTGTTTTAATTTTCTGTTTTGGTTTTGCTTTATAAAACCAAGGAAGTTGGGCAGGAAGGCAATGGAAGCATGATCAGAATTGCCACAAAATAAAATTCCTATTTCACAGATTAGAAAAATGAGCAAGAAGAGATTTAGTGCCTTGATCAATAAAGACAAACTTTGCAAGGTGATTTCCACAATCAACCCAAAATACCTAAGATACTAAATTTTAATCACCACCTAGAATCTTACTCGATATTTTAGCCTTGAATCAGAGGAAAAGAGCTCTCCAAAACTTGTCTTCAGTCATAGTTAGAAGCATCATTGAGAGAAAGTGTGCCAGAACAAAAGAGCCTAATTTACATTTTTTTCACATTTTGTGAGCCACCTTTCAAAATGTGTTTAGGAGCTAAAAATGAGACAACTCTACAGAGCAGACATAGAGTAGCATGTCAAATAATAACAAAATATCCAACACATTAATATAGAGTCATTGAATCTGAGAACAGTTTGTAAGATGGAGTAAAGACAAAACACATCTTAAGCTGGAAATAAAGACAGGAATAGAATGCCTAAAACTCCAAATGAGCAGTTTGACCTTGACCTATTATAAAAAAAATAAGTTTTCATTTTATAAAAGGCCAAAAGTCAAAATTAATTAAATTGTAGCACAGTGTACTCAGATTAAATGTATCCAAACAAATACAATGAAATTTCATATCATGAGAACATTTCTGGAAGGATAGATAAAATATTCTATAGAAGATAAAGCATATTTTATTATACTTATCACACTTATTTAAATTAAATAGATCATAGACTTTTATTTATTCTTACAATGTTTTGATAAATCATGACCAGTTTTTTCATTAACATTAGTTTTTCTTAATTTTTAATACACAAAGAATATGTGGCTTCATTATCTATTATTTTTCCCATTGTGTTGCATCCTTTAAGATTCTCTTTTTGCTGTATTACATTCTTGGTTTTTCCTTTTAAAGAGACTGTATAGCTGATAAAATTTCTGAGTTTTTGTATGTCTTAGAATTTCTGAATTTAGTTCTCTATAGAAGTGCCAGTCAAATATTTTTCTTTAAAGCCTTTTCTCAATTTTCTTTCTGAAATTGTCAGTGCCAGAAAACATCTAGTGTCAATTTTCTTATTCCTTCTTTGTGGGAAATTTGACATTTTTTTAGTCTTTTAGATCTGCTCTTTAAACAAAATATTGAAGTATTCACTATTGTGTATTTAGGTGTAGTCTTTAAAACAATAGTGCTTGGCAATTATGTCAGACTTTTATTTTAAGAATGCTCTTTAAATCCTTGTTATGGGAAATATTGGACAATTTTTCCTTCAAATTTTGTGTCTCTTCTTGTTTCTTTATTAGGTCTTTGTGTTTTGCTCACTTTTTTTTTTCTGTACTATGTCTTACATGGTTTTATAATTTATGAAGCTGTTCTCAACATCTTTTTTTAAAAGACTTTATTTACTTGAGAGAGAGACAGAGATAATGAGAGAGAGCATGAGCAGGGAGAAGAGGGAGAAACAGGCTCACAACTGAGCAGAGAGTCTGACATGGAGCTTGATCCCAGCACCCTGGGATCATGATCTGAGCTGAAGGTAGACTCTTAACTGACTGAGCCACTCAGGAGTCCCATATTCTCAACATCTTTTTAATTTTCTTTTAAATTTAAGCTGCATTCTGGAAGAATTTTTAGTTCAATTTCCACTTATTAACTTATTGTTCAGTTGTTTTCATGATTTTGTTCAATCCAAATATTATTGATTTCAGTAACTATATGTATATTTTTAATCTGCAAGTTCTCAGGGTATGTCCTTTACACATCTTGTGTGGGTCTTTTCTATTCCTAGTACATAATGGCAGCACTGCTGTGTGTCTTAATGTAAATTCTCAAAATCTCCATGCCCACCTGGAGGCAGACTCTAGGGTTGCTATTAATTATCTGAGGAGACAAGACTTTGAAGCACCTACTGCTTCCATAATCATCCTGCTTTTTGTTGATGTTGTTCCTTTGGTTCCTAACTTCCACCAACTGTAGGTTCAGAGAGTTAAACTTTAATCTGTTTTGCTAAATCTCTGAAGGTGTGGCTACTTTCTCAGATTTAGAGAATCCTCAGGACCGCCAGAGGTATAAAAATTGCATATCTTACTTTTTAGAATTACATAATTTTTACGACTTTAATTTTTGATAAGATTTTTATACTGTTTTCTATACATTTGTTGTGAGGACAGAAAGAAGGTAGGATGTGTGTAGGCCACACACTTGAAAATGAGTGTTTAGTTGGCTAATAGAAACATAAAAAGATGCTCAACATCATTCATAATCAAGGAAATACAAATCAAAACTACAATGAGGTATCACCTCGCACTGGGGAGAATGGCTAAAATTAACAAGGGAAACAACAGGTATTGGTGAGGATGTGGAGAAAGGGGAACTCTCTTATATTCTCTCAGTCTGAATGCAAACTGGTGCCATCAATCTGGAAAACAGTATGATGGTTCCTCAGAAGGTTAAAAATAAAACCACCCTATGATCCAGCAATTGCACTACTCAGAATTTACCCAAAGGATACAAAAATACTGATTTGAAGGGATACATGTGGAGTGTATGTGATGTGATGAGCACTGGATGTTATACACAAATAATGAGTTACTGGACTCTGCATCTGAAACTAATGATGTACTACTGCATGTTAGCTAATTTAATTTAAAATTTTAAAAATCAAGTGGTACATGTACCCCAATGTTTATAGTAGCATTATTAGCAATAACCAAATTATGGAAAGAGCCCAAATGTCCATAAACTAATGAATTGATAAAAATGATGTGGGATGTATATATATATATATATATATATATATATATATATATATACACACATATATAAAATTTACTCAGCCATCAAAAAGAATGAAATCTTGCCATTTGCAAAGATGTGGATAGAGCTAGAGAATATTACACTACATGAAATAAATCAGTCAGAGAAAAATGAATCCTATCTGATGTCACTCATATGTGTAGTTGAAGAAACAAAACAGATAAACACAGGGGAACAACAAAAAAAAAAAGAGGCAAACCAGATACAGACTATTAACTATAGAGAATAAACAGGGTTGCTAGAGGGGAGGTAGGCCAGGGAATGGAGCAAATGGGTGATGGGTATTAAGGAAGGCACTTGCTGTGATTAGCACTGGGTGTTGTATGTAGGTGTTGAATCACTAATTTCTACTAAACTAAAATTGCACTGTGTGTTAACTAACTGGAATTTAAATAAAAATTGAAAAGAAAAAAGAAAAAAAAAGAAAATCAGCATTTGGCTAATATTCCTTTCATTATAGATTTCATCCATTTTTTTTTTACTAGTCATACACTTCTCTTTTTACATCAAAATTGTACCTTATATTAGAAAGTAAATACACTGATATAATTACAAAAGACATTCTCATATATTTATGTGGATGTTTTAAATTTTTGTGTCTTGGTTTCCTCTCTCATTTTACTTGAAAACAATGCTCCAGGAAATGAATCAAAAACATTATGTATCAGGATGTAATTTTTGGTTGTAACAAGGAAAAGTAAAGAGAAAAATAAATAAATTACTGCAAATGTCAGTACTGGCTTTAGTAAATGAATAGTGAAACCTAAAAATGTCATTTAATAGAATTATCAACATAAAATGCAGCCATTTATTCTTTCAAAGGCTTACTTAATTGTAGTATTAAAAACCTGCAGAATGGAATTGTGTTGCTTATGAAACTGAAGTCTGTTGAAGACTGCAGTCTCAGGCTGTAATGGAATATATGATGAATAAAAACCATTTCTTTTGGATGAAATTTTGAACAACTCCAAAAGAGCATAATTTTTGAAAATGCATTTTTTAATTAAGTATTTGTGCTGAAGTGACCATGTGTAATGTATGAAACTTACCTTTAATTGCTCAAAATTAATATTTTGCAACATAATAGTAACAAATTCAATATATTTATCTCTAAACTCAAAAATGCTGTGTTATTTTCCATTACATTGCCCCATTTTCTTAAAAAGCTTTTTTTCTAAAATGTTTTATATGAAGGATATGGCCAAATAATTTCTTTGGAGTTATTTGTCTTTGGATTTTCATTAGACTGATTATAGGGCTTAAATGTCAACTTTCCTACATGACCTTAAAATTTTCATTAAACTTATGCAGCAGTCAGATTTTCAAAGTAAAATTTAAGAATAAATTTTAGGCTATGTTGCCGACAGAGTTATCCAAACTGGTGTGCTCATTTGGACACATAACTCAAAAATGGGAGAACAAGCATCTAACCAAAAGAGTAGCATATAGATACACTGTACTTAAATAAATGACTATATTAGGGGTGTCTGAGTAACTCCATCTGGCTCCATGCTCAGTGAGGAGTCTGCTTGGGATTGTCTCCTGCTCCTCCACTGCTTGCATGCTCTCTCTCACTCTCTATCAAATAAATAAATAAATCTTTATAAAAAGAAGTAACTATATTTTTGAGAAGTGGAATTGAAAAACATTTGAACTCTTAGTTTTATTACTGAATTGCATTTAGAATTTATACACCAAATTGTGAAACATTTGGAAGTAAAAAAAAAAATGTTTAAACTAAAAAAAATAGCATACCTCACTAGTCAGAAATTATATTTCTGCAGTTGTCTCCCAATATAATTTCTTTTTTTTTTTGAAATTTTAATTTTTATTTTTTTATAAACAATTTTTTATCCCCAGGGGTACATGTCTGTGAATCGCCAGGTTTACACACTTCACAGCACTAACCATAGCACATACCCTCCCCAATGTCCATTACCCCACCCACCTTTCCCGACCCCCTCCCCCCAGGAACCCTCAGTTTGTTTTGTGAGATTAAGAGTCACTTATGGTTTGTCTCCCTCCCAATCCCATCTTGTTTCTTTT
>PISX010027534.1:0-22864 GCA_004024625.1 Mellivora capensis | reverse complement strand
TTTTTACCTTGGCTGTGATGATCACTTAAGTCTTCATTGGGAAAAGTTCCTTTTTTGTTATATAAAGTCCCGTGTCAGTGATTAATCCTCTGTTTCCTGCAATAACAGTATTTATTGTTATTTGTGATCTAAGTTAATTGTTATATGTTTATTAATTAGGAACATGTATTATTAGCTTTATATGTAAATCTAGGGATAGTGGACAGAGAGCATGATAGTGGAGATGCAAAAAGAGATTTTTTATCTTTCCAAATCACCACATAAAAACAGAGCAACTAAATTGCAACCCCCCAAATCCATGTACATTTACAACAAAACTGGGTAAGAAGGTTTTCCTGCAAACTCCAAAACTCCCAGAAAGACAACTATCATATGATCTACCTGATATGAGGAAGTGGAGATGCAACATGGGGGGTTGGGGGGGTAGGAAAAGAAGAAAAGAAACAAGATGGGATTGGGAGGGAGACAAACCATAAGTGACTCTTAATCTCACAAAACAAACTGAGGGTTGCTGTGGGGAGGGGGATCGGGAGAGGGGGGTGGGGCAATGGACATTGGGGAGGGTATGTGCTATGGTTAGTGAAGTGTATAAACCTGGTGATTCACAGACATGTACCCCTCGGGATAAAAATACATTATATGTTTATAAAAAAAAACCCAAAACTCCCAGATACACGCAGGTGGTGATAACCCACAGAAAGCCACAAGACCTTCATGATATAAGCATCTGTATGGAAGAAAGCAGAAAGAAGAAACAAAGTGTGGGATAACGCTGAGAAGAGGAAAACCACCTAAGAACCAAACTCATGGCTGTCTTAATGAGATTGAATTTGAGTGAAAAAAATTTACAAATTGTCTTATCATGTTGGAAAAAAATGTGTTGAAGTTAGGTCAAGAACCAAATGACCATTTTCCACACTAGGAAAATCAAGTTACAGCTAAAATGAAAAATATATATATATAACCACATTATGTAATTTAGAAACAGAAATAAATGCTGGCTAAAAGAGTTTAAAATAGCAACCAAGGGAATACACAGTGGAGCAGGAGGCTTCTATTTTCTCCTATACCCTCACTATTACTATTTGATTGTTTGAACTATGTATATACATAACTTTGAGGGGAAAAGTCTGTATTAATAGTATTGGCAAAAAATTAAAAAGCATTTCAATGGTCTAAGTGAAAACAATATAAACTTTTGAGACTAACATTTGACTGCATTTTAATGTTAATACAGAAATATAGGAAAACATCAGGGAGTATTTCAGTTAAATCCCAGCTCTGTCCAGAGAAAACAGCACATGCTGCCTTCACCCTGAGCAATTCTGGCTCCAGTATATGTTCTGAAAATTGTAGTATTCTCTTCTTTCCTTAACAGACACTGAAATTATTTTGATGAGGATTTCTGCCTGTGGAATATTTCCAAAATATGTGGCAATTTAAAAAATGAATTAGAAAAAATAATTGGGATAATGACAAATACAAGTTCAGAAAAAGAGATGTCAAATTCATTTCTTGTTAGATCATCAAAAAATGACAAACCTGTCCCCATGTAGTCAACAAGTGATTTGTCAAAAATTAAAGAAACAGTCAAGCCTCAATTCCAAGTGTTTTGACACAAGACTGAGTGACACTAGAGTTTCTCCAAAAGAGAATTCTAAGACATCAGCATTGGTGATAAAACTTACTTAATTAGAAGACTGGTTAATAGTCTTTCACCCAGCTTTTATTAATATCTTCCTTGACATTTTTCTTAAAGAAGTGGTTAAAGTTGAAATAGAAAAAATGTTTTGTAAACCTTTCTACCTTTCATCACATGTAATATTTTATTCCTCCCTTCCATAACCTAACATGGATTTTTCCATACTTCAATTCTGAGACTCTAAAATTGCTATTAGAGATTGATTGATAATTTTGTGGGGAACTAAAAATAACTTCAAAAATAGCATATACGTAAATTATACACTTTTTATAAAGCTACCATCTAATTACAGAGCATAACATAATGTGTAAGTTTTCAGTGAAGTGAATCCTAGTATAGGTGAACTCAGCTGTTTACCAGCCCTCTGCTGAAGAGAGTATTACAATACTCCAGAAGCCCACACTCACAAATACAGTATTTTTATCTGGCTTTGAACTTTATAGAAATAAAATATAGTTTGTACTCTGATGTCTGGCTACTTCTTTTGGTTGATATTAAGTTTGTGGGTTATACGGTTGCTGCATGTAGCAACAGTTTGTTCTTTCTCATTTCCGTATAGTATTCTACTCAATTAGTATGCCTCAATTTCCTTTATCATTTGATAGAGATGTGGGTTGTTTGAAGTTTTGGGGTATTAAGAATAGTGCTACTATGAACTTTCTTTTTAATGTTCTTTGGGGACAGATGGGTACCTATCTGGTAGATATATACAAAGGGTAAATTCCAGGGTTGTGAAGTATGCATGTGAACCGCTTTGGTAGATCCTGTCTAAGAGTTTTCCAAGAGTTTTCTGTACTGTACAAAAGAACACAAACACCAACCGTGTATGAAAGTTCCAATTTTTGCACCAACTTGTCAACACTTAGCATTTTCAATATTTAATTTGGCCCTTTTATCATCACTACTAAACATCCTTACCTTTTCATGTAGTTATCAGTCATTTGAATATTTTTTATTGCTGTTGTTGACATGCTGATTTAAATCTCAAGACACCTTTTGAATTGCCTTTTTTCATTAATTCCTGTGAATTCTTTGGATATTTTGGGCATGATAGGTTTTTCTCTTCAGCTGATTATAAGTTTATTTCTTTGTTTTAATTTTTGGAAGTTTTGATATGTCTGGCAGTGGCTATTATATTTGTTTATCCTCTTTGAGGCTCACTCAGTCTCTCTCTTTTTTTAAGATTTTATTTATTCATTTGACAGAGAGAGAAGGATCACAAGTAGGCAGAGAAGCAGGCAGAGAGAGAAGGGGAAGCAGGCTCCCTGCTGAGCAGAGAGCCAGATGTGGAGCTCGATCCCAGGACCCTGGGATCATGGCCTAAACCAAAGGCAGAGGCTTATTAACCCACTGAGCCACCCAGACACCCCTCACTCTCTTGAATCTAGAATTTTGTGTCTTTTGTTAAATTTGGCATTTATTGATATTTTGATATTTGATATTTTTTCAGCTCCATATCCTTTCACCTTTTGGGATTCTCATAACATAGGGCTAAGATTTCTTTTTTAAATTATGCTGCACTTCCCTGAGGTTCTATTCATTTGTTTTAATCTATCTTCTCTGAATAATTTTTATTGTTATATCTTCAAGTTTACTGATTTTTTTTCCTTCACTCTTGTTCCTCCCAGTGAGTTCTTTTTTTTTTTTTAAGATTTTATTTATTCATTTGTCAGAGAGAGAGAGAGATTGAGAGAGCGCCAGCACTGGCAGACGGAGGCAAAGGGAGAAGCAGGCTCCCTGCCGAGCAAGGAGCCAGATGTGGGACTCGATCTCAGGACGCCGGGATCATGACCTGAGCAGAAGGCAGCCGCTCAACCAACTGAGCCCCCAGGCGTCCCGACCTCCCAGTGAGTTCTAAAAGAAATTTGTAGTTATAGTGTTTATAGTTCTTAACCTTTTATTTGCTTGCTCTTTATATCTTTTCTTTTTTGAGAATTTCTATTTTTTCATGTTTCAGGAGTGTTCATAAATTCTCATTGAATTATTTTTCTGATAGCTTTTAAAAATATTTGTCAAATAATTCAGATATCTGTGCCAGCTCAATGTTGGTGTCTGTTTATTGTCCTTCCCTCTTTTTTTTTTTAAAGATTTTGTTTATTTAGAGAGAGAGAATGCAAGTGGAGGCAGGGTTGAAGGGAGAGGGATAAGAAGAAAATCTCATGCAAACTACATACTAAGCACGAAGCCCGACCTATGACTCGATCCCATGACCCTGAGATTATGACCTGAGCCAAAACCAAGAGTTGGTTGCCCAACCAACTGAGCCACTCAGCTCCCTGATTGTTTCTTTATTTGAGCTGGTGTTTGATATATGATAAATTATTTTCTTTTTATTGTATACTGGGCATTTTCAGTTTTACTATATGAGAATCGGGTTTCTATGTAAAGCTCATCACTGAGAAACCAGGATGGTAATTAGGGCTGTGCTCACACAGATAATCTCTGTAGATGTCCCCTGGCCAGGAGAGCTATATCCTTACTATGATTGTACTCAGGATCTGCCCTTACAGCCTCTGTGCATGCCCACTATTTGAGAAGGAAACTCTCTCCTTACTGCCAGCTTGGAATGATAGTAATTTTGCTTTCACACAAATCCTCCGTAAATGTCCACCAACCAGGAAACAGAACTGCCTCTTTACTGTAGAAGTGAAGTGAAAGTCAGAGTTTTGCTCACTTAGGCTGGAGTAGAGCTGGTCAAAACATTTTTGTTCTTCTCAGGCTGAGCCTCTGCCAGCCTATACCAGCCTTTAGGTAGAACTTAAAATAAATAAGTTAATTAATTAAGGCATAGCTTGCTTTAGTCTCTCTCTCTCTCTCTCTCTGTGTGTGTGTGTGTGTGTGGTTTGTTTTTATTTTTTTGGTTAGTGCCTGTGGTATATTCAGTCTGCAAAAACTCCTTTACCAAGTAAAATGAGAAATGTGTAGGAGGAGAAAACCAAGAAATTAACAAACAACAACAAGTTAACACAAAATAGGAAACTGAGTTCTGAGACCTAGGGTCTCAAGAGAGCCCAGTCTTCTTTTTCACAATATTTCAAAGTCCTCTGGTGTTTGTTTCATGTATTTTTCCAAGGTTTCCATATATACTAAAGCAGGATAAAATAGGGTGAAGTATATCTACTCTATTTTTTCCAGAACTAGAAGCAAAATGGTATCATTTCTAAGTTTCATTTTCAAATTGCTGCTAGCCAACAATACAGTTCACTTTATGTAGACCCTTTCACTGGGGATCTTTCTTTCTTTCTTTCTTTCTTTCTTTTCCTTTCTTTTTTTTTTTTAACATAAAATGTATTATTTGCCCCAGGGGTACAAGACTGTGAATCATCAGGCTTACACATGTGATCTCTGTCTGTTAAATAAATAAATAAAATCTTAAATAAATAAATAAATAAAATCACTAAGTGCAAACTTCTTAATGTCTCCAAGAAAACTATTTCCCTCCCTCTGGATTTGGTCTTATCTTTCAATTCATCTTTCAAATGATCCATGTGATATACTATTTCTTACAGTCTTAAGTTATTAAATCTAGGCTGAAACAATAGGAAAACTTTCTAATAGAGTCTGGGGTGAACTATGGAGTAACAATGACAGTGCCTTCTTCACCCCACTAGTGTGAGAGTCAGAATGAGTGTTCCTCTGGTAATCCAGTGCATATAAATATTAAATTAAATATTAAATTGCACTTCATTGCAAATAGCAAGATTTCATTTATCTTGATGCATAGTATTCCACTGTATATATACACCACTTCTTCTTTATCCATTCATCTGTTGATGAACATCTAGGCTCTTTCCATAGTTTGACTATTGTGGACGTTGCTGATATAACAGCATCCCTTCGGATGTTCACGTGCCCCTTCGGATCACTACATTTGTATCTTTGGGGTAAATACCCAGTAGTGCAGTTGTGGAGTTGTAGGGTAGCTCTGTTTTCAACTTTTTGAGGAATCTCCATACTGTTTTCCAGAGTGGCTGCACCAGCTTACATTCCCACCAACAGTGTAGGAGGGTTCCCCTTTCTCTGCATCCTCACCAACACCTGTTGTTTCCTGAGTTGTTAATTTTAGCCATTCTGACTGGTGTGAGGTGATATCTTACTGTGGTTTTGATTTGTATTTCCCTGATGCCGAGTGACGTGGAATACTTTTTCATGTGTCTATTAGCCATTTGAATGTCCTTTTTTTTTTTTTTTTTTGCCATTTGAATGTCTTCTTTGCAGAAATGTCTTTTCATGTCTTCTGCCCATTTCTTGATTGGATTATTTGTTCTTTGGGTGTTGAGTTTGATAAGTTCTTTATAGATTTTGGATACTAGTCACTGGGGATTTTCTTAGTTATAAATTCTAACACTCAGTATTTCTTTTTGGATTTTCACATTAAAAAGTATGTTATTCATGAATATTGGATTTTCTTTTTTCTTTTTGAATATTTTTTAATTTAATTGCCATAATGTACAGGATTTAATAAAAGCTTTTTGCTTAGATTTGTTGGTAAAATTTTAATATGGGATTATGAAACATAATATTTCTCAATTATAGTAAAAAATCCTTTTTAAATTCCCTGGTTTGCTATGAATTTTTAATCATGAAAGAGCAATTTTATCAAGTATTTATTCTACAACTAATAAAACAATTATTTGGGTTTTTTTCTCCAGGTTATACTGAAGCTGGTGAGTGTTACTGATAATTTTTCATTTGTTAAAGCAACCTTATAATCACTGACCAAAGCTAAAAGCATCATAATGTCTTACCATTTTTATATTTTCCTAGGCTCTCATTGCTGAAATTCATGATTTCTCATCTTTATTCAGCCAAGAGCTTAGCCTTTAGCATTCATTTCTTATAGTGTTCCTTGTCAGTTTTTTTTGTTTGTTTGTTTAGATTTAAGTTGACTTTATAAACATGTTAGGAAGTGTTTCATCTATTTCTGTTTTTGTATGGTTGATTGTATTCTTCAGTGTTTGTAAGAATTCACCAAAGGTTATTGCTTTATGGGGAAGTTTTTAATTACAGACTTAATTTTAAAAATATGTATAGATCAATTCAGATTTTCTAGATTTTATTTATTTATTTATTTTATTTGACAGACAGAGATGACAAGTAGGCAGAGAGGCAGGCAGAGAGAGAGGAGGAAGCAGGCTTCCTGCTGAGCAGAGAGCCCGATGTGGGGCTCGATCCCAGCACTCTGGGATCATGACCTGAGCCAAAGGCAGAGGCTTTAACCCACTGAGCCACCCAGGCACCCCCAATTCAGATTTACTATTTCTTCTTAAGTTAGTATTGTATTTTCTATAAATTTGTTCATTTTAATTAATAATTAATTGTATTTTCTATAAATGTATTCACTTTAAGGGCATCAGCAAGATCACAGAGTAGCAGATATCAGCTTTTGCCCTCTCCCCCCAAAAACGCGTATATGTAATATATAATGGAATATTATGGAGCCTTAAAAAAAAGGAAAGGAAATCCTGCCATTTGCAGTAATGTGGATAAACCTATAGGACATTATGCTAAGTGAAACAAGCCAGCACAGAAAGACAGATGCTGCATAATTTTGCTTATATGTAAATCTAAAACTAAAAAAAATCAAACTCCTAGTCACAGAGTAGAGTGGTGATTAACAGGGACTATGAGGTTCTGGGGAAAAGAGGAATGTTTGTCAGAGTGTACAAACTTACATTACAAGGTGACTACGTTCTGGAAACCTAATGTACAACATAATATATATTTAATAATAATGTATTATATACATGAAATTTACTAAGAAAATAGGTCTCAAACATTCTCATCGTGAAAAATTTTTAAAAAGTAACTATGTGAGATGGTATATAGGTTAATCATTTTGATTGTGGTAAACATTTCACTATATCTATCTATCTATATACCACATTATACAACCTAAATATATCCAATTTTTATTTGTGAATCCTAGCACAATAGAGTAACTAATTGCACATGTATCAGATATTTTAGCTGTGTTACATATTTTCTTAGGAGCTTTTCTCCATTTTCTGGTTTCTTTTCTCTCCTCACTTCAGTCTAGATATTTTTCACTGTTCTCTCTTTTGCCTTATGCATTTTCACTCGTCTCTCTCTTGCCTCTCTCTCTCTTACCTGTTTGGTACTTAATATCAATATTGCATTTTTCAGTTCTATATTCCTCATTTGTTGCATTTTTAAATATCCTAGCTCTCTGGAGAAATTTTCTTCTTCTTATTATTACTGTTAATCTATTTTAAGTCTAAGGTCTAGGTCTGATAACTTCATTAACTGAGTGATTTGTGTGTTTATTTCTGTTGTTTTGTTCCTTTGTGTCTTGGGATTATTTATTTTTCTACTCAGCAGTTATCAGTTGAATGCTGCATATTTTCTATGAAAAAATATAGAAGATAAGGATTAGGTTGGCTCTCTTCAAAGATACTTCAGTCTTTTCTCTCATAACCAATTATAATTGTTTCAATTTAGACTTTTTAGGTCTTAATCTACCTCTCCAGCCCCTACCAGTTAAGCCTCCTATATAGGAACCCAGAATGTCTGCTAATAGTCTACCCCCTTCGTGGGTGCTGAGCTCCTTTTTTGAATCTCCTCTTTGGCACTGTGAAACTACTTAAAACTTCACTCCGTATTGATTAAATTTCTGTTAGTCTTCTCAGCCTTTTACTTTGTGCAGCTGAAGTGTTTCACTGGTGTGTTAAGAGGAAGTTCACTGAGTTTTTTACTTATATCTTGACTACTTTTCTCTCTGAGATCTTGGTCCCACAAGTACTGACTGTCTTGAGAGACACAACGTCTTTTTTTCCCTCCCAGCTTTGTAGGATTTCCAAAGCTTGATGGATTTTCTTTATTTTAGTAAGGATTCTCTGCCTGAAATTGTCATGTCTCCCACCACCAATAATCAGCAAATATTCCGAGGGTAAAGATAGGTAGAAAGTCTGCTCATCTCTCTGAAGTTTCCTTCTCTCCAGGAGCTTGACCTTTCTAATTCTGCCTGCCCCCCTCACTTCTTATATATCCAAGCTCTGTGGTATGTGTCCCAGAGGGCAAGGGGTCTTATCCAGCTTTCCTAAGCTTCCTCAATGGGAGCATTGTTTGCTGTTTACCAGAAATGATACAGTCATGGAGAAGCTGAAGTATACATTTTTTATTATTAAATGACTAATATATTTTAACCACATTTCTATCAAATAATTTCTGATATTTTTATTTGATAAACTGACAGAGAATGTTGGCTAAAAATTTTGCTTCAGACTTTCTATATCTTTCTCTTAAGCCATTAATAATTACTTAATTAAAATTACTAAAATAGGATTCTGATAAATCTCTGCTGGATTCTCACTTCTGTCACTTCTTTGGCTAGTAGTTGTATGACTGGGCAGTTTAATTATGTTGTCCCAGCCTTATTTGCTTTATCCATTATAAATGTAAAAAACCTTAGCTCCTGGGTTGTTCTGAGAATTAATTTTAAATTACATACTAAAAAAGCAAAAACCATATTAACCAGCCAGTAAATGCTATTTCATTTTTTTATCATCATCCTGTCCTCTGCTAAGGATGTAAAGTAACAATGGATAGCCAAATGACCGGTAATAGATGAAAGTAAAATAACGAGGCTGCAGCTATGTGAGTAATTGAGATTTAACAATAATTGCCAATATATATTTAATTATATAATTCCATGGAATTCAGTTTAGTTCAATTATTTGTTCACACTTGTATAAAATTGTGAGAATGGAATGAGGGGGAGGGCAGTGGAAAAGCAAAGAAAAGAGAACAATATAAATCTTTCTTTAAGCATATAGTAGGCTCTAAATATACACTTTTGAAGAAAGTTACAAATCTATTTATTACTCTCATGAAAGATATATACTTCCCATTGTTTATTAAATTATTAGCTTTATCCAATTAGAAATAATCAGTTGATAAATTGTCTTTGTCTGGTGAAATATTTGTGTTAGCTCATTTGCAATACAGAAAATTTCAAGCCAACTCTGAATTTTTCTTCATCAACCAATCACACTGCTATCCCCACTAAAGCACCATACACAATATGCTAAAGCACAGGGTCTAGCTCCCCTAGCTCCTTTAACTTAAGAATTATACCTTTATGAAAGGTGCCAAATGTAAGAACTTTCTTAATTCCTTTTATTTTAAGCATTGGATCCAATAAACTCAGTTACATTTTAATATTTGTAAGAGGCTCTAAAAGAGGAAACAAAGGTGGTGAAAGAATAGAGAATTAATCCTCAAAGGAAAAATAGATGACATGAAAGTGGTTTAGCCTAGAAAATAATTAATTATCTGAAGGTCAGTTATGAAATGTTTATATATTTAAAAAATTCAGTTGCCTATCCAGATCAATCTGATTGGGGAAAAAAAAAGATACGGGTTTGAATTATAAGAAACAAAAATATTATCTTCTTTAAACTATTTCACTAAAGAAGACTGAAGGGTATTATTTTCCAGTAATGTTCAAAGAAAGCAAGCAAAATTTTAAAAATGTAGACCTCACTGTCATGCTCTTGACTATGCATATGTCTTGCTCTCTGGGAAATGATATTGAGCAAACTCTTTTTTAGATTATTATTATTTTGTTGTTGTTAATCTGCTAGTCTCTACAAGACTCAGGGAGAATACATATGGATAAGAATGCAAAATGATATGAGGAACAAATACAGGTGAGCTCCATGAAGATACTGAGACTTCTGTAGAAGAGAGACGTACGGAATGTTGATAGGTCTTAATTTTCAAAATCTTCTGCAAAACTAGTACAGGAGCAAACTTTCCATGTTGTGGGTTTCTCCATTTTTCTTTTCCTTTTTTTTTAAACTACCTGTTCCCATATATATATAAATGTTTTCAATCAGTGCAGATTACCAAATCAAGCATGATTTATATTTACAACTTCAGAGGTGAACTTGACTGTTTCATGGAGTGGGTCAACCCAAACATTTTTTAGAGTCATCCAGCCTACTTAATTTGAAAAGTAGCTGACAATGGCATGTTTTTATGTAAGTTAATGATGTGAGAAATATGCATTGCATCCTGGGCTATTTCAACATTCAGAAAGGTTCTCCTCCAACAGAATTTCTAATACGTTTCTTTTACTTCTTTCATGACACATTAATTTAGTTCTCCCATATAACTCATGTTCAATTATGTGCTGGTCAAGTGCCTGGGTTTTTCAAATAAGACGTTCTTAAAGAATTACTTTGCAACCAGGGATGGTTGAGCACATAGAGAAAAACCTTGTCAGGAGAAGCCTGTATTTTTTCCTTAGTTGAGTGCAAAAGGAAAGCAAGATGGCCTCTGGGCAATGTTCTAGAAACAGTGACCTGTCAATGATCTCAGTGTTCAAGTTTATTTTGTCCCTTTCTTTATTATCCCCTCATCTATTTACTGGGTCAGTAATTCCAAGATTCTGGTAGAGAAGGCAATCCTTGAGAGTCTGCTGCCATGAGAGTGTTTGTATACGTTGTGGCTTTCATTTTGCATAGATAAGGGAAGAAGGAGTACATAAAAAAAGATGGAGAAGTAGGAGGAGAATGGCACTATTTTTTGTATGCCTCATTGTCTCTTTGTGTAGCATGTATCACAAAGAAGAAGCAGTATCTATCCATATGTGTAGAGATGGGGTAGAATACGAAGTCCATTGCTTTGGGAACCCCCAAAACTGGGTTCTGATCTCCATGTAGCCACTAATACTATACTTTATTATTGCTACCTTGCAGGATTCCTCATCTATAAAATGGATACTGTTAGCTCATCTGAGATTCTTTCTTATTTTACAAATCTTTGTTGACTGAAATGTGACAAAACCAAAAGCCTATGAATCCCAAGTGTTATCTGGTCAATATTTTCTAATGAGTGCTTACTCTAGATGTTTCCGCAGTGATCTCAGTTAGGCCTCAGTGAGCCTAAAGCTAGCCAGCTATTGGTCATGGGTTTTGCCTGGAAACTCTGAATATTTGTAGATAACACAAGAATTATAGAAAGGAACAGGAGGAAGGGCCTCTGCCTGCTGTGGCTTCTTATTGACAAGAAGACAAGAGTAGGGGAGCAGCATACTAAGAGCATGAAAATGAAATGGAAAGAGTAAGAATTCGTGAAAGGCATCAATGCAATTGTGGCACCAAAAATGTCTTTCCATGAAATTTATCTGAGAATAGATTAACGGTCTATAGGTATGGTTGTATAAGATTAGCTATCAGAGCAATCTAGTGTGTGTATTTATGAGAGAGACCTTTTTACTTCCAAAATTTCGCGTATTTCTCGTGCTGTGTTCACTAAGCTATCAACTTGGCAAGCATATGGACAAGGTATAGGAAGTGATGGAGGAGATACTCTACTATCTGTCAGATACTGTGCAAGCATTATATATTTATAATTTCACTTAATGTTCATGCTATTTTATAATATCTGATATGAAATTTTTAAAAGGGAGCTCATAAAGATCAATTGACCCATGTAAGATCACATAGCTGTTTAAGTGTTGGAGGCTGAACTGGAACCCAGGTCTTCTTCACACTAATACTCTTCATTTGGGCCATGCAGCCTGTATTAGCACAGCAGGGCATTATCACTAACATCTACTCATTCCAGACACCTGTGTGTCTTTGATTTTACTCTAGTTGCAAGCTGCAATTGCAACTTCCTGCATTAGCTGTATTGAACCAATGTAAGAAATTGCTACAAAATCAGCAGCTTGAAACAATTTTTCTTTATCATATCCACAGTTCTGTAGCTTGAAGGCCTCTAGACTTGGCTGGTAGTCTGCTTAAGGTCTCACAAGGCCAAAATCAAGTTCTCAGTGGTTCGGGGATTTTCCTTGGTTATGCTCTGGGGGAGAATCTGTTCTTAGCCACACCTGGAATTTTGTTGGCAGAATTTAGTTAAGATCCTTGTGCTTGTATGACTCTGGCCATTATTTCTTTGCTGGCGCTTAGCCAGGGGTTATTCTCGGTTTCTTCAGGTTACCTGTGTCCCTTGGTTTGTGGGACCTACTATTTTCAAAGTGAGCATGAGATATTTCTTTTTCTATGAATCTCTTTGACCCTCTCTTCCCCTGTATCTCCCTGACTGCCTCTTCTGCCTCTGCTAATAATTAAATAAATACATGAGTATGTATATACTGATATCCATACATTGAGCTCACACTGATAATCTAGAATAATCTCCCTGTTTTAAACTACTTAGTAACCTCTGCAAATTTCTTTTTTGTGTGTGCAAGACAACACATCCACAAGCATAGTATCTCATGATAGTCATAGTCCCAGGGATCAGGGGGTAGAATCTTCTTAGATCATAATTCCTCCTGCCACAGGTCCTGCTGCCCAGGTCCCTTGAGGACAATAAATATGGTCCAGATGGTTGCTTACATGCAGTGAGTCTGCACCTTGCATGAGAAAATCCAAGCTTGAGGAATCTACCACTTTTATAGCAAGCAACGAGACTGTTCTTTGTTTAGTAGGGAGACATTAACTCATCTTTCAAAGTTATATCTCTCATTTGCATAAATTCAGCCCTGAGAAATTGATATTGTAAAGAGTAGCCAGGGCACCATATTCTTGGCAAGGTTGGCAAGAATTGTAGGAGGCAAAAGAGTCCCTATAGAAGACTGTCTATTTTAACAGACTCCAAAAATTCTTGAGGAACCCAGATGACAAATTAACCTTCAATCTCCAAATACACAGGTCATTCCCAATGAAGTAAAAAGATCTCTTTCAGATCAGACTTTCAGTTGCAGTGAAAAATATGCTCCTTGAATTTCAATTAAGAGGGAAGGGAGTAGAAATAAGGCTGGTTATCAAAATCTATGTAATTTTTGTGGGTGGGGCAGAGTCTCTGTCATGTATGTAAAAGACAAGAGACAAATCAAAATCTATAAAAAAGCTCGGGATGTCAGATTTGAGAGGACTATAATGGAAACACCTTTGATTACATTATCATAGGGGTCCAGGTTTGTTGCTTAGTTCTATAGATATGTGATTTGGGACAAGCTACTTAATCTCTCTGTAACCTCTGTTTCTCAGTCATTTGATGAAAATAATAATTTCATCAAAATAATAATAATAATATATACCTGTATATATTATATATATAAATATATACATATTTATATATATGCATTAGCTGTATTGAAACAATGTAAGAAATTGCTACAAAATCAGCAGCTTGAAACAATTTTCCAAATTATATTTCCAACAAATTTCCAAATTATATTGATATTTACATATACCCGTGGCTCCCCTAACTCAAAACACTTCACTTCTATACATGTCTGAGTCTAGAGAGTTTTCCAAGAGTTTTAAGTATCATATGCTCAGAATTTTTAACTCACCATGTAAGTGTTAGGAAGAGTGTAGCCCTAAGCTTTGGAAGATGTGACCCTTTCTCTGAGATAAATACTCACCTGCAGGAGGCATTGGGAAAATGATGGTGGTTCCACTGCTCTGTAGCAGTTTCCGCAGACCACTTAGGCAGGGCATAAGGCCCTGTGGACCACCTACCCAGCTATATTCATTTTTTTTTATATCACAGAACCCTCAATACCGTTTTGTGGTGTTTTTGCTTGGCTCTGTAATCATAATTGTGGTTCTATTTTTTTTTTAAGTTCATTTTCATGCTTTCCAGCAGAGGCTCAGATCTGCAGTGGAAAATACATTTATAAAACTGTGTTGTTGCCTATGTAACTTGCATTTTGGGCTTGTCCCAGACCACCTGGAACACCTTCATGGGTTCCAGTTATCCAAGAGCCACATCGTGAAAATCAGTGGATGCTTCACTAGGTTACTACTGGCCATGCTTTGAGATGCCCAAGTGAAAATCAGAAGCTGTTTTAAAAAAAAAAATTCCCCTTTTGCTGCAAATAAAGAGTACCTTTTCTACATGTTAGTGTCTTGGTTCATATTTGAAATGTGCAGCATTAAAAAAAAGAATAAAAATACTGGCCTTTAACTGGAGGCAGAGGTAAATTACAAAATGACTGTAACATTCTGAGAACGCTGCCGCCTGTTTTTCTAACCCGGGCACTGGAGTCTGCAAAGTACAGACCACACCCTCAGAGCCTACCTCGGCTTTATAGAAGGCCCAGTGTGTGGTCAGGACCGCTAGACTCGCAGTTACAAGTTCAGACCAGGGATGGGCTCAATGACACTGATGGCTTTTTACAATTAAGTTGAACCCTCCTCTGGCAGAAGTCCTAAGCAATCAGTCTCTCAAGCCTATACCACCAGGGTAAGGCAGCTAAGCTCCACAAATTTTTTCAACGCTCAATGATTCTGATTTTTAAATAAATATTAATGCTCCAATTTCTATGCTATGGAAAGAATAAGGAAAAGGCTTAGGAATCCAGCCCACAAATTTCATGGTTAGAGAGAACTAACTACCTGACCGGCAGATAGAGAAAGCCAAAGGCACACCAAACCACACAGCAAAAACTCAGTTTGCCAGAACTGTGGCTGAGTTGAAGTGGATTTGGCCCTAAGTATATTAATTCCAGGCACTCGGTGGTCTGAGACAGAAAAGGCAAAAGTAAGCAAACTAATTGGTAAGAGGATAATCTTTTCCCCTCCTTGTCCCTTTTTTGTAACAATTTCTCTCTCAAATGTGCCTCCGACTTCCCCACACAGCAGTGGAAGGAAAAGAGGATAGCAGGTGACAGTGTGGCTCTGGGGTGTTGCTGCTAGGGCCAGAGGCAGGATTTGTATGCCAAAAAGCGTTCTAAAGTTTCAGGTGTTCTCCAGCCACATGAGGAGAGACCTTGTCTTTTTAAAACGAGAGAGCTGGGGCACCGGGTTGGCTCAGTGTGTTAAGAATTGGACTCTTTGATTTCCCATCAGATCTTGATCTCAGGGTTGGGGGTTAAAGCCCAGCATTGGGCTCCATGCTGGATGTGGTGCATCCTTAAAAAAAAAAAAAATTAAAATGAGAAGGCTGATCTTCCACTTTCCCTCTTTTTAAAGCAAAATTATGAACTCATGATAACAAGTCTTTAAGCTTGCATAAAGTGGCAACTTCTAGACAATAAATCTGAAGTACAGACTGCATCAGAACTTGTCTGCTTACTCGTTGAAAGTGTTGAACTTGACTCCATTTGTCTTTATCTGCTTTCTTTTTGGAAAGGAGAAACAAAAGAACACAGATGTGAAATCAAATGCCAGCTATCCATTGTACTTATGTATTATTGCCTTTATTTAAAAATAAAGTTTGGGGATGCCTGGGTGGCTCAGTTGGTTAAGCGGCTGCCTTCGACTCAGGTCATGATCCCAGCGTCCTGGGATCGAGTCCCACATCGGGCTCCTTGTTTGGCAGGGAGCCTGCCTCTCCCTCTGCCTGCCTCTCTGTCTGCCTGTGCTCGCTCTCTCTCTCTCTCTGACAAATAAATAAATAAAATCTTTTTAAAAAATTATAAAAAAAATAAAGTTTGATTTTTTTTTTTTAACCTTAGGATTATTTCTTCTTTAGATAATTGTTTCTGAGACAAAAGTGCTCCCTCTAGCCACCAGCTTAAATAACACACATCCTGTGAACCAGAAAGAAATTTTCCTTAAGTGTGGGCTTATGTTTATATAGCAATAAAACTGTATTCTGAATATCAATGACAAGACTTCTGCAGAGCTATTAAACTTCCAATTTATTGGACTGGATTTTTTTTACTGTGTTTTTTGTATTATTGTCGGGAAAATATTTCTGTAGAAGACAAATAATGGGGGATAGCCAGTGGTAGTAGGAATTATCTTTCAAAGCAATAAACTGGAAATGTGTTATAGTATTTAAGGTAATGCTACTCTTTTGTTGTTGTTGTTCTTTTCTGTTTGTTTTGTTTTAATTTAATTTTATTTCTTTTCAGTGTTCCAAGATTCATTGTTTATGCACCACACCCACTGCTCCATGCAATACGTGCCTTCCTTAATACCCATCACCAGGCTCACCCAACTCCCCACCCCCCTCCCCTCCAACACCCTCAGTTTGTTTCTTAGACTCCGCTACTCCTTACACTCTGTACAAGTATTGAGGGGCAACCCAAGATCCAAAACAGTTGCATCTTAAGGTCAAATTATGTGAGAACCCATAAAACTTACTGTAGAACGTGAAGTACTTTATGTTTGTCTAAAAGACAAAGTTAGAAAATATTTAGACATGTTTCTATTTAGAACCTACTTGTGCTGCTGTTTAACCAAGAGCTATACTTTCCTCCTATAGCTGTGCCTGTATATTTATGCCTTTAGTATGCCCACCTTTAAGTGTTAAAAGAAAGCCAAAGACACAAACAATCCAAATCTAAATGATTTCAAGTAATGTTTTAACTGTGCCAAATCAGTAAGTTTAAAAAAATTTCCTGTCAAGCAGCACCCCCCAAGCAAACCAGTAGCCCTGTTCCACACAATGTAGTGATGGCTATCTCATTACCTCTGCTGGGCGGTCTTCTGAGAACTGGGTAGAGAAAGCAGGACTAAAGTAGAAAATTGAAAGGAGTGGTACACAGAATAAACTAAAATTATGATAGAATGTTCCATAATAAGAAATTATGGCAGGGATAAAAGTTAATTTTTTAAGTTATTAAAATGAAGAAAATGAGTTATCTTGAGTTAAATTTATTATAACAATTATCAGCATCTGATAGCAATTGAAGTCTTGGTAGTAAAACTTGTTTTGGGGTAGGGAAGAAGTGAAAGGATATATACATAGCTCAAACTTTCAGTTGTTCTGGGAGGATTCAAAGAGCACCCAGAAACCCTAGTTCTCAAGTCTCCTGCTGGAGCTGCCTAGAACTTGGCCCTTGTTCACCCAGAGCTCCTTAGTGCTTCACCATTTTTATTTTGTGTGCACATACTTTGCATGTGGGAATGATTACGGCGTTTCCTGAAGCACAGTGGTTTTGAGATGATATACGTTTTCCCCTCCCACCTCCCTGAGAAAAGATTTCTATTTCTGTATGGTGTCATTATGAATGGCAATATACCACTTCTTGGCATGATGTCTAATATTTTGTGGATACTGTAGATTCCAAAGGCCAATTGGACATTACCTGTGTGCTTTTGTGAAGCTAGCTGTATTTATTAGAACATTATGGGCTTCAAGCCACTTGTAAGCCTTCACTTTGATAATAAATATGTATTTTAATTTTTAGCAAAAAATTCAGAGATTGTTTAAATCTCATTAACTTTTAATGCAAAAAGCAGGGAGTACCACTGCTTCCTTCTGGTCCTCTCCTACTGAATCCCGTGTATTGGATGCTGATCCCACACACTGACCAACATGCATCATGCATCAGTTTTATCTGTAGATTCTTATGTTTTCCACAGATAAGTATAAAGAGTAGAAAAAGAGCTAAAATACTGGAAGGAAAATTTTAAATTTAATTGTGATATATTTTTAAAGAACATATTTCTACTTTTTCAAAAAAAAAATCTCTGGGTGGGGGTAAGTTTCAGTCCCCCTCCCAAAAAAAAACCTGTTTGTTTTCCAGTTTTCCCCTCCAAACTGCTTCTATATATAGCTTTGGTGACAGACTGGGTCTCAATGGTTCCCATGTTAGTGAGCAAATGAGCAAACAGATTTAAGTGCAACAAAAATGGCTAGTAGCATCGTAGTTCCTGACTAAAACTTGGAAGTCTTAATAGTGTTGAGATTTTTCATGTTTTACAATATAATTTGACCTATAATCTTCCTCTAGCATGACTGCTTACTAGTTTCTATATTGCTTATTAAAAACTTTATTGTTGGGCGCCTGGGTAGCTCAGTTGGTTGGGCAACTGCCTTTGGCTCAGGTCATGATCCTGGATCACAGGATCGAGTCCCACATCGGGCTCCCCATTTAACGGGGAGTTTGTTTATCCCTCTGACCTCTCTCCTCTCATGCTATCCCTCTCTCATTCTCTGTCTCTCAAATAAACAAAATCTTTAAAAAAACTTTATTGAACTAATAATTATTAAGTATCTACTCTGTGCTAGAAATTGTTTTAGAGGCTGCAATACAGCCATGTCTTGCTTGGTGAGATTTTATTTTATTTTTTTTTAATTTTTATTTATTTATTTGTCAGACAGAGTGAGCACATGCAGACGGAGTGGCAGGAAGAGGCAGAGGGAGAAGCAGACTCCCTGCTGAGCAAGGAGCCCGATATGGGACTCGATCCCAGGACGCTGGGATCATGACCTGAGCCAAAGGCAGCTGCTTAACCAACTGAGCCACCCAGGCGTCCTGCTTGGTGAGATTTTAATTTTAATGCCTGAGATGATTAAGTTACAGAAATTACATTTTTTTTTCAGTAGAGAGATAAATTCCATTAAGTAGAGAGAGGCACAGGATGGTTCAAAGGATAAAGAACACAGATTTAGTTCAATCAGGGGGTCTAGAGAAAAGTTCCTGGGGAAATGACTTTTGTGTGGAACATTCTTTTTTTTTTTTTTTAAAGGTTTTTTTTAAATTTTTATTTGACAGAGATCACAAGCAGGCAGAGAGACAGGCAGAGAGAGAGGGAGGGAAGCAGTCTCCCTGCCGAGCAGGCTCGATCCCAAGACCCTGGGATCATGACCTGAGCCGAAGGCAGAGGCTCAACCCACCGAGCCACCCAGGCGCCCCTTGTATGGAACATTCTTGCCAAATTTCTGATCGAGTATTAAAGTATTTTATTATACATGATTTGTGCTTACTCTCTGAATTCTCTTGGTGGGGAAACTATTTTTATTTTAGTTCATTGTCAGTAGTAGGCACATACAATTACAGAAAATGTTCTGTTGTAGAAAGGACAACCTATTTGTGCATATTTTTCTGCATCTGAAAAACAGGATAATTCTAACTTATTTAAATGCACAGCCCCTAGGGACTGAAACTGGCTCAGAACCCAAGGGTTCTGCTTCTTGTCGCAAGACAGGACAATTATTCATAAAACATCAGAGTGCTTAATTTCTTAATCTGTCAATGTATAACAGATTTTTGGAGAAGAAAAATCGTAATTCTTAATCTTTTGGGGTGACCCCTTTGGGATCCAGAGGAGCTGCACATTCATGACCCAGAGCAATAGCAAACCATATCTCCGCTTACACAGCTCTTTGAGAGGTACGATTATGTTTATACCAGGAAACACCAGATTTTTTCAGGATCTTATCATTATTCTCAAATCAGTGAGAACATCTCTCTTTCACTTAGCTAATTTTGAATTGTCAGCTTTAAAGAAAGTTCTTGTGTTCTAATTTGTATTTGAAATCACTTTAAAATAACTGTATATTTTACATAGAAGACACTTAATTTGGAATTCTCTCTTTTCATCCAGTGAAGCCTAATGTAATACATTTTTAAATATGACAGAAAAAATTTCAAATGGTTGGGGTTTTGACTTTCCATTCATTAATAAGCAGCCAAAAATACTTAAAAAAAATTTTTTTGAACTAATTGTTTTATTTGAGTGTGGTTGACACACAGTGTTGTATTAGGTCCAGTCAAGCATACTTTACTTTGAACACACATCAAAGTAAGCTTTATGTACTTTATGTACAAAATGTACAAAGTAAGAATATGTACTTTTAGAACTTGGAAACAATTAAATACATATTCAAATGGTGCCCTGCAGCAAGGAAAACTAGACTTAGAATGTTTGAAAATTACTTTATCCCTCTTTAGAGTTTAATTCATTTTGTATTTTATGAATCACTAATTGTGATAACACAAAGATGTTTTTATTCATATGACTTAAATATTATTTTCTACTTATATGTCTAATAGTTCCAAAAAATAAACTTAAGCAAATTCTGTCATAGCATAGCTAGAAAGCTATCAATTAATTAAATAAAATCACATATTTTCACAGTTATTTTCAGGAAAGTTTACAAACTCAATGCAAAGATAATTTATTTTTATTAGTATTATTGTCATTATCATTGTTAGAAGCAGGATCTACCAATGTGGAAACTTTGATCAAGTGTGAAATTTTTCTAAATTCTAAAACAGAAACCATACATTTGCCTAAAGTAGAAAAATACCAAGCATTATCCTTTGCTGCATGGAAGAGGTAACCTGGGGGCAATATAATTTTATAAATTCGGGTGTGTAGGGTTGGTAGTCATAGGGATATGCGGTGCCAGAATGCAGAAGACAAAGCCAGGATGGTAACACTTGAACATTTCCTTTCCTGATTAGAACAAGCAACAAAATACTTAAATTGTTCTGGGAGGATTCAGAGAGTACCCAGAAACCCTAGTTCTCAAGTCTCCTGCTGGAGTTGCCTATAACTTGGCCCCTGTTCACCCAGAGCTCCTTAATGATACGTAAATGAACATCAGAATGTATGTGTGGTGTTGTGCATAGAGACAGAGCTCTGTTGTAAGTGGTTACTTTGCAATGGGAGCACTAGAATGGAAACAGAAACCCAGAACATGGGGCGTATGATGAGTCCACTTTCCAACACCTTTTTTAAAAAGATTTTATTTATTAATTTGACAGAGAGAGACACAGCGAGAGAAGGAACATAAGCAGGGGGAGTGGGAGATGGAGAAGCAGGCTTTCCGCCAAGCAGGGAGCCCAATGTGGGGCTCGATCCCAGGACCCTGGGATCATGACCTTAGCCAAAGGCAGACACTTAACGACTGGGCCACCCAGATGCTCCTTTCCAACACATTTTAATAGGATTGGACTTAGTGATTGCAGTAAAAAAAAAAGTTTAAAATTAATTATAACAAGTTCTAGTGGACATTTAGACTGTGTAGGATGCTTTATGATAGAGCTGGTATTTTCCTAGTTTAATGTCTCAATCTCCCTTGTTAACAGTTGCCAGTTATGTCTGTCTTGGTCAATGATCAGACCCAACAATGGCATATCACAGAAAGCTCTAGCAAATATTTATTTCTAGAAAGAGAGAATCCACAAATGAGGAGAGACACTATCAGCTGGGCTGAGGCCTACAAGACCATGACATAGTAAAATGGAGGTAGAAGTCATGGAAAGTACACGATGCAAGGAAATTGTAAATCTCGAAATCACCAATCAAATATACATTTAACTGTGATGCCATCAACTTAGAAAGCAAAGGCTTGCCTCTTGATGGCAGCAGCCTGTGACAGAGTTTATAAAGAAAATAGAAAAGCCCCCAAATTGTTCTCAGCCAGGTTAAGTTGTGGAAATCAGATAAGAAATGATTACAGAGAGGAACTCTTTTTTAAGAAAATGGACCATCTTGTAGCAACAGAAGAGAGATCTCTTCAATTGTAAAGTTTGGACAAATATCCTAGTCTACCCTCTCTCTATCTGTACAGAAACCATTCAACAACAGTTCTGGGAAATCTAATTTGTTTTTTAAAAAAAGTAAGAGAAAAGAATACATTTAGCATCCTACTAAGATACTATATAAGAAAAGAAGAAAATAACATAAAGTTCCTATAGGTAACCAAAATTCATCAGAAATATGTGCCAGTAAATAGATGAAAATCATAAGCCAACATTCCATTTGGAGTTTAATCAGAGAATCAGAGCTACCATGAGTAACATAGAATAAGGGCTTTCTTTTAAGGGTTAGACCTTATGCAGTTTTGGAAATTGCCTCTGTAACTAGTGTTGATTCTGAAGTCTGTTTAAGTCAGCCAAAATGACAGTTTAGGAGGAGGCCAGGATGTGGAGGAGAGTGACAGTTTTCAACATGCATCTGTCTTTGACCATCTCAGTCTTCGAATGTGTTCATTCTTACTGCTTGATTTATTCATCAATGACATGAGAATCTTCTTTCCTAAATCAGATAATAATTTTTGAATACTAGAATATCATTTCCCCATTTTCTTGTGCTATTTATAATGTAAAAGCTATAGGCACAACACAATTTTAAATTTAGTTTGTGTAGTTAACATTACTCCATTGCTTTTTAAGTTCAGACAATCAGCAAAACAATAAAGTGTTGATTTCAGCATTTGCCCATTTCTGTGGTGTAGATGCTCACTCCATGGTCAGTCAGTTTCAGGGTACCAAAATGCCATCACTGAACAGAAAATTGGAAAGAGATAGAACACATCATTATATAGTATTTCCACCATGCACATAAATGACATAAATAACCTCAAAAGCATACATAATAGTAATATGCAGTAAAGTAATTAGGAGGATAGAGATTGGAATATTTATTATTTTGTGGTTAATGTATATGTAATTATAAGTTTAATAATTTAAAGAATACTTGCATTTAA
>PISX010027533.1:0-22861 GCA_004024625.1 Mellivora capensis | reverse complement strand
GGGGGGGGGGGGGGGGGGGGGGGGGGGAGGCCCAGTAGAATTAAGTCATTTGCAAGGTCACAGCTGGAAAGCAGAGAGCTGTGACTGGAACCAAAGCCTATGCCCTTGACTCATATGTTCTCAATCCCGCCATTCCCTGTGGTGCCCTATCCCCAGCTCTCTCTTTCCTGCACAATGGGAAAAGTCACTGCTTTCCTGTGAGAAATAAAAGGGTTTAATTTGGTCAAAAGGAAGCAGCGTTTCCTCTGTGCTCAAGGGGGTTTGGCCAATCACGAAGAGGGAACCAAAAACAATATTATCCCAGAGACACGGCCAGTTTGGGTGAGATCCAGCTCTGGATGCTATGAGCTGGTTCCCAGGAGTACAGGAAGAATGATAATTGTTCAGTTGAGAGCCAAGCTCATGGTGGGTTGGGGATACAGATTCCCCTTCCCTCAAATGTTTGCCTTTTTCTTTTCTTTCCCAAGGATCCAGGCAGGACGCTGTCTACCCGCTGGGGAGCCACTTCCCAATTCTACTGTTACTGGGGTGAAAACTTCAAATTTATTGTGGGTTTTCTTTGTCCAACTCTTTGTTGGTTACTGTGGTGGATTTAAACAAAATGACAAGGACTTTCTATCTCCAAATTGCCTTGCATATATAGTTGGTATTCTATTAATATTCTATTTGTTGATGGCTTCTCATTGTCTGGTTACTCTTTGCAAGGCTCCATTCACAGATAAATCGCGTTGATCTTTGCAGGCTCTTCAGCTCTTTTCCCAGTGGGTTTCTCATTGTCATGGGCAACCCAGGGAGATGAAGCACAGAGGAGCTTCCTACAGGGACAGGTGGGAGTATCCCAGGGAAGTCTTATTGCTGTTCCTTCCTTCCTGACTTTTCTGTACTCTCCAGCTTGGATGACTCATCCACACAGTCCTTTCTATTTAGCATCTTGGGGCTGAACAGCACCTCCCAGGCAGCCTTCCACCATGGGAACCAGGCAGAAACGAACATGGGCGTTATGAATTTTGGGGAAGTCAATGATTTCAGGGCTCCAAGAAGGTGTCCTTCTTCTGAAAACCACTTCCTGGATATTATCTTTATTCTCTCAGCTTTAGGCTTACATCTGTAGATATGCTGTTCCTCACCTCTCTCATTTCACATTATTTATACCTGTGTGCTGGGGCATGGGCAAAGGTTTTTTTTATCTTTTAAAAATATTTAGAAGGGAGATGATGAAGAGTTTGGTCAATCTGCAGGGATGGGGGAATGAATTTGGTTTGACCTGAAGTTAGTAAAGTCCACTCACTGGGGAGACACTGAGTTCTGTAGACAGATCTTTCCATGCAGAATAGCCCTTAAACACATGGTTCTGACACCAAGCCAGCTGAGTTCATGAGTCAACTCTGCTACCTACTAGTTGTTGACCTTGGGCAGGTTAACTAGTTTCTCTGAGCCTTAGTTTACTCAGGTGCAAATTGGTGATAAGAATCATTCCTACCTCATGGAGTTGTTGTGGGCATTAAATGGAGCAGTATACATAGAACCCTAAAAATAGTACATGACACATAATAAACACTCATTAAAAAGCTATTCTTAATGTTTGGTGGCTAAAGGCCTGTCCTACTTGGTGTGTCAATCTCTCTCAAATAAACAAACCCTCTGGGATTTAGCATTAGGAACCTAGGCTTAGAGAATGTTAGGATGGGGAGGAACCTTAGAGATTGTCCAACCCGAGCACCAAACAGGAATGGAGGGCCTGGGGTCACAGACTGAGAGACTGAGGCATGAGGAAAGAGTTTCCAGACTGCTGCCCAGAACACGTTCCTCACAAAGCTGTCTGCTTTCCAGGTGTGACCTCTCATCTCCTTGTAAATCCATCTCCCATCAAGCACTGGTACAATATCTGAGAGAGTCTCTCAGATAACCATTGGTTATGCTCAAAGACCAGTGAAGTAAAGAAACTGCTGGTCTCCAGCTTGGTTTTGGGGAGGGGAGCTCCGTGGAGTCTGAGAATCCTGCAGACCCTTGGGTAAAGGAGAGATCCTGGGATAATTGGACATGGAATGAGAAATACACAAATTCTCAAAGACACAGATGAACATCCTATTTTTAATTCAAAGACTTGGGTAAACTGTTGCCATGATGCTTCCTGAAATGCTCAGGTGTGTTCTTAACAAGAGCAACACTTCCTAGCTAGTTTCTTTCTTGCCAAAGGCTTCAGTTCATTGACCTCAGACATAATTAGAATGACATTGGGGAAAATGGACTCCTTTGGCAAAAAGTGTAAAAATAATACAACCCAGCCTTAGAGAAGGTTCCCTTTCTGGGGGAGAGAATTTTACTCATCATCCTATCAGCTTGAATACATTCCAATCTTCTATCAACACAAAATTTTATTAAAATTATAGAGTTAGACATTTCTGAGAAAACTCAAGTCCTGTCCTTGGTTCAGTCAGGGACTTGCTGACTATTCTCTGAGAAGTCAGTCTGGCTTCTTTTGTGGGAGGAGTGTTGTATCCCTACAAATGTGAGCATTGGAATCTACTTTTGTGATGGAGTGTGGTAGAATGGAGAGAAAATCACTCTGAAGCCAACAGGTCTGGCTAGAAGCCAGACTTTAAGACTGAATTCTGCTTACCCATGTACTGGATGACCTTGAAGAAGTGTCTTAACCTTTCTGGTTCCATTTTCTAGCTTTTCTAAAATAGATTACTGCCACACAGCAGTAGCATAGGCTGTTTAATGTGCACTGTGCTCAACCTTGACGAAGGCAGAAGATTTCTAGGGGCCCATGCTAAAATCACTCTATATGGTCTTTATTAACTGCAGTTTGGTTGATGGATTTATACAGTTTACAGTTGTTGATTGATTGAGAGTCTTTGTTGTTTTTCTTTATGCTGGTTCCTCAGGTCTTCTCTCTGTGGTGACAGGGGTCACTTACCAGATCACTTTATCCTATTTTTATTTATCAAGTCATTGGAGCCACCCAGATCCCAGGAGACCCTGCGTAGATGATGAGGGTGGTAGGAGTGTGAATGTTCCTGGCCCAGGGATGTCCACAGCTGAAGGAAGCCATGACTTGTGTGCAGAGCTCTGCTTCTCTGCACTGAGTCATCCTATTAGCTGCTTCATTTCAAGGGAGGAAAGTTAATTTTGGGTCCTCTCTGGAACATTCAGGGAACTCTTGCCATATTCAGAATAGCCTCAAGCTATAACCTCATGAGGTCCCTGATGTGTCTCTGTGTCTTCTTTGGATCAGACCCAAGGTGCTGCCCTGTGTTTTATCCACAGTGAGGGTGGAGGGTGGGGAAGGTCAATGTTTATCTTGTGGGCCTCACTTAAGCTAGACACTGCTGCTTTGTTGGCTCAGGCTGAAGTATGCTTCTCCTCTTTTAATTGCCTAGAGACTCTCCCCCAGGCAATTGGTCTGCCAATGATTTTGGCCCCTGAATCTCAGGCCCTCTGGGATCATAAGGAGAGCACCATTAACCCCTGCCTGCCCCAACCCTGCAGCACTCAGTTATGAGGGGCATGCGCGGTTGCAAGAACTATCGGGCCAAACATCTAGCCCATGAACTGGAACTATACTTCTCACCTTGGTGAGCAGGTGGACCTGTTAGAACATTTACAGCCCGTGCCAAACAACTCCAGGGGCAAGAATCAGGCAGCTTGCTTGCTGGCTAGCCCAGGGTGGTGAAGCATAGTGGATTTAAGCAAGCGCACTGGAGCCAGATTGGGTTTAAATTCCAACTCCGCTGCTGCTTGGATGTGTTAATTTGGGAAAATGTATCTCAACTTTCTAATTTGTAAAATAGGTATATTTTGAAGGTTTTGAGGATATTATGCTAAATATTAGACAAACTAATACATTAGATTGAAACATATTTCGAAAAACGTTTCACACATTGCTGATATTTTAACTGTTTTGAATCTAAGACATAACAAAGAACACAGACTGCTCTAAAAATATGACTCAACTATATGCTGTCTGTAAGAAATTCACTTCAAATGTAATGATATAGTCATGCTGAAAGGAAAAAAAAGTTATGTCATGCAAATACTGACCAAAAGGAAGCAGGAGTGGTTGCATTAATAGATATGAAAATCCTCAATAAAATATTAGCAAATAGAATTCAACAATGTATAAAAAGAATTATATGCTATGACCAAGTGGGATTTACTCCAGGTAGGCAAGTATGGTTCAATGTGAAAAATCACATGGTCATATTAATTGATGTAGAAATAGCAAAACCCCCTCATGATAAGACCTCTTAACAGGTTAGGAGTAGAAGGGACTAATGTCAACTTGATTCAAAGCATTTATAAAAAGTCTACAGCTAACAGTACACTCAACAGTGAAAGACCAAATAGTGAAAGAGAATGCCATTTCTAATCACTCAAAAACACTAAAGTGCAAATTGAATAAAACTTGCACAGAACTTGTATGCTGAAATTTATAAATCATGAGGAAAGAAATCAAAAGAAGAGTTAAATAAATGGAGAGACATACTATGTTCATGGATTAAAAAACTCAGTATAGCCAAGATTCCAATTCTCCCCAAAGGACATACAGGTTAACACAACTTCTATCAAAATTTTAACAGTTTTAAAAAGTAAACGTAGACTAGATTATCCTAAAATTTAGATGAAAAGGGCAAGGAACAATAGTAACTAGAATAATTTTGAAAAAGAAGAATGAAGTGGGAGAAATCAGTCTATCTTGTTTGAAGATATATTAACTATAGTAATCAAGACTGACTGGTACTGGCAGAAGAGTGGGCACATAAATCAAAGGAACACAACAGAGAATATAGAAATAAACCACAAAATAGGCCTCTGTGTAGCTTTATTTTGCAAAAAAGCTCTAGGCTCAGAGTCAGGAGGCCCATGTTTGGGTACCAGGACTAGTATTCACCTGCAGCATGGCCTTTGATGAATGACTTCTTCTAGTTGTAAGTCTTTGATTATGAGTCTACATCACTTTACTTTTTTTGTTTCAGTTTCCTGTTTTATTTAATAGGGAGAATCTGCCCTCTCTTGCTTCCAGCCTTCTGTTTGACAAGAGACGACAAAATACTTTCCAATTTTTACTTGTATAAAGAATTCTATAAGCCAAAAGAACTGCTACATTGACTGTTGTAAACAGTACATCTCAATGAGATTTCTACTGTGTGCACCTGAAGCCAAATGCTAAGCCGTTAGTGTAATGTGTCGTTGTGGTTTTTTCCTTCCCACCTAACACCATCTGCTCTTCATTTGGACTTCTTAAGGAGCACAAAGAACAGGACTCACTTTCAAGGAGCTGTGATTAGGGTTCTCTAAGGCCCAAAGTTCTGATTTGGTAATGTGAACCTCTGAGAGTGTCTGTGAATAAGAGATTTTATAGCAGTTATGAGAGCTTAAGAGGGGCACCTAGCTGACGCAGTCAGTTAAGCCTCCTCTCCAACTCTTAATCTCAGATCAGGTCTTGATCTCAGGGTCATGAGTTCAAGCCCTGCATTGGGCTCCATGATGGGTATGGAGCCTACTTAAAAAAAAAGAAGAAGGAGAAGACAAGGAGGGGGAAGGAGAGAAAGAGAGGTGTTCAGGGATAGATGATATGTTTCCCAGTAAACTGCTTTTGCTTATGTGGGCAGAACAGTCTTGAAATGATTCACCCAACCGACAATCAACCCCCCAAAGAGGATTATATGTAAATTCATGTTGTGTGGGTACTGGGAGGTTTGCAAGCCACATATGTGGAATAAAGACACACAGATAGACACACAGACTAACAGCACCCATAGTACCAATGCTACCTTATGTGATTATTGCCATAAATATTCGTGGTTAAAAGCAAGCAACAAAATTTAAGACACATATAATGTTAATAACACCCAAATTTGAACTGGGCCACAGAACTTTTCCCTCTCAAACTAAGTATATTGAGAATAGAGTGAAGCAAGAATAGTTGGGTTCTTTCACATAATGTATAAACCCAGTGGGACAATGGGGGTCCACTGCCTTAAAATAATTTCTCCATGTATCTTGTCATGGTGTGGTCACTGTGATACTCTTATCAACAATTCATTTCTTTATTTGAGTCACTAAAATACAAATATGTTCTGAGGAGGGTCAGCAGAATTATGTATAAACCACCTTCTTAGACTGGGAGGCAGTTTGCAGACCTAGGGAAAGGGTCTGACTCAAGGCTCATTCTTACTTGTATGCTGAGGAGGCCGAACTGTGTGTATGATTTCTAAAGTCCTTTCCAGATTTTATATCTGAAGAGACAGGATGGTTTGCAGAGGAATAGACTGTCTTATCAAAATCAATACTGTGGAATTCTATAGTGGTCATTTTTCTTAGCCTTCAACCCTTGCAGCCATCCTATAAAAGAAGGCTTTAGTAGTACCCCCATTTGGGGAGAAAGATTTTATTTATTTATTTATTTATTTATTTATTTATTTATTTATTTGAGAGAAAGAGCAGTGAAAGAGAGAGAGCATGAGCTGGAGTAGGGGGAAAATGGGCAGAGGGAGAAGCAGACTCCCTGGTGAGCAGGGAGCCTGATGTGGGACTTGATCCAGGGACTCTGGGATTATGACCTGAGCTGAAGGAAGACACTCAACTGACTGAGCCACCCAGGTGCCCCTATAACCCTTGTTTTTCAGATAAAGAAACTGAAGCAGAGAGAGGCTGTGACTTGCCCAGGGTCACGTGGCTATAAAGTGGCACAGCTGGGTTTCATGTCCCTAGTGTAGGGTACACATTGCAGGCATTCAGTTCAGTCCCAAGAGTGCTGGACAAGCAACAAAGGAAGAAAGGCTGGGTCTTCCTTGTCTTCTTCACCCCACAGACCCGTAAGAGTGCCTAGAGCTTTGTACAGGTCCTCAGTAAACATCTGTCATTCTTGTTGTTGATGATGACACATTTGTTGGGTTGTGTTCATTTCAGCCTCCTGGGTTTCTACGAGTGTAGCAAAGCTGACCATGTTAAGCTTCATTTTTTGTTGTTGCTGAAATTATCCACACAAAGTGAAGGTTCAGGTTAAGGGCACAGAGAGGTTCCTGGCAGGGTAGAAAGTGGGAATACCCAGAGCAAGAGGAAGACAATGAGGCTGCCAGGCCATGAGCTAGTCTGGCCTCTCTTCTGCCTGCCACTGTCTTCGTTTCCTGACTGGTAAAGTAGTCCTGCTGGGTTCCTGTGAAACCGAGTTGTACCTCTCTGATGTCCCTCCAAGGCGCCGTGAATGTGGTAGAAGGAAGAGGAGACAAGCCATTACCTAGACCAGGAATACTGACAATGGTTTGCTTGATTCCTGTTTGCCTAGTACACTTGTCTCAAGCCTAAGAACGAGTGTGACCACCAAGGCCATAAAATGGCACCGCTGTTTGACTCACTTTCCCTCCCGTCTGTACGTTGGCAGCTAATGACATAGACTCCCTAGCAATGTTGACAGCTCATTTATTATTTCCCAACGTAACCATGATACAATAGCATCGTTGCTTTGCTTTGAACTTCTACTTGAGTTTTGTTTTATTAATTTTATTTTAGTTTTTTAGTTATGCGTATTGTTGAAAGGATATAATCTTTAGAGGTATTTTCCCAGCTGTCCTAGGAAAAGAGCTCTGATCTTGGAGCCAGTAGACCTGGGTGTTCTAGTCTCAGTTTTAGTTTTAACTGACTGTGATCCTGTAATCATACTCTGACCTGTGTTCTCTTGTGACCTAGATTTCTGGTGTGGATGGAGGAAATGCCAGATGCACTGAGGCAGAGGACATGCTGTCTGGGCCATGGAGGGGATGGGGAGAGGTTGAATTCTAAGACCTCGACCTTGTTAATTCCGGCCAAATTGCAGTTACACACCTTATCCCACAATGAATAATGAGTATTCGGGATCCACACGCCAAGGCATTTGTAGGATAGTAAGGTGGATCCTTTTTGTGGGTACCCTTTAATATTTTGGTACAATCAGAGAAGCAAAACATGATGTAGGTAAGCATCTGGTGTTTTCACTCACAGCTTTTTGAAACTGCAACCCAATCTAGTAAAAGTTTCCAGGCTGACTCAGTGCAAAGGTGATTGTTTTGGAAAATTTGAATGAGATTGGTTTGGGCAACTTCAGTGTTATGCAAGTAAAGAGATGGGGGTACTTGAAAGGATCTTTTCTTTGGATTCAAGCAATGGGAATAGTTGAGCATAGGTCAAGAGGGAGGCAAGGGAGATGAACAATTTCTCCAGTGCAAGCTCCAGCACACTCAAATGGGCACAGCCTTTTGTTCCGTTCAGTGTGAGACTTCTTTTTATGTCCTTCCCCCCCTTTGCTCAGATACCTTTACCCCCTAGTGTGAGTGGTGTGTTGATCATAGGTAGCTGTGTATAGTGCTTCCTAGTCATCAGATAAATTACCCATGTTTAGTCTCTTGTTTAGTCTCATGGAAGCCATGTGCGGGAGATATCATTGTTATATTTTACTGATAAGGTCACTGAGGCACAGAGAGGTCAAGTGTCTCACTCAGGGTAAATGAGTGGTTCGGCTGAGATTTGAACTCGAGCAGTACCGGTCTGTAGAGACTAACCTCATAACTACAGCGCTACACTAGCTCTATAAAATACACAAATTTATTGATTTTCAGCCCTGTTCGTTGAAAAGTGTTTATATACCACCCCTATTAAAAATCTGAGCTGTGTGTTATGAATCTGTCCGTAAGAAAGACTCTGGCATGACTCACAAAGGAGGGGCGTCTGGGGGGTGCATCAGGAGACACGATCATCAGAAAGCTGTCCTGGGTTGAACTGAGCCATTGGGGCTGCCAGAACACTGGCTGGAGAAGGTCCAGGGAAGTGCGAAGCGGTGGAAGGTAACCTGAGAGTGCTCAGCTCCCAGCGAGTTCCTGGCACCCAGAACCTGTGGCTCTGCCGATTCTGGCTGAGAACCAGCCTGGTGGTGTGGGCTCGCCTTAGACTTTTGCCGGTGGATGAGTACCTTGGTGGCTTTGTGTCCACCGATGATGGAGACTCAGACCCTCGGGTCCATTCACAATGTTCTGCCAGAAAAATGCCTCCATTCTTGTTGAGTGACCCAAGTCTTTAAAATCAGTCTGATTGGACTTTGTTCCAGTCACTAGTGCTGGCTTTATGTGCTCTTCTGTGCATCTCTTTAGGCTGGTGTCAGGGCCGGACCGTGGGCTGGGACCATGGCTCTGGGGCCACTTGCAATGCAGTTAAGTGCTGTGAGGATAGTCAATGGAAAGATAACAATACAGGGTCATGTCGCCAAGTCCATGACTTTGCATATCTATTCACGTGGGCACCCACCACACGTGGTGATGGCCAACACTTGTAGTGCCGTCCAAGTGCCCTGTACGGATGGAGGTGCAGTCACTAAACTCAATGTCGGGCACCTGGGAGGTTCAGTCAGTTAAGCAACTGCCTTCTGCTCAGATCACGATCTCAGGGTCCTGGGACTGAGTCCTGCACCGGGCTCCCTGCTCAGCCTGCTTCTCCCTCTTCCTCTGCTCCTCCCCCCAGCTCAGGATGTCTCTCTCTTTCACAAAACAAACAAACAAACAAACAAAATAAAAAAACCCACCTCATTGTAAATTGAAGAAGTGTAGGCACAGAGAGTAAATAAATTATCCCAGGTCATACAGTAAACAGATGGAGGAAGGAGGATTGAAATCTCAGCTGTTGGGATGCCTGGGTGGCTCAGTTGGTTAAGCGGCTGCCTTCGGCTCAGGTCATGATCCCAGCGTCCTGGGATCGAGTCCCACATCGGGCTCCTTGCTTGGCAGGGAGCCTGCTTCTCCCTCTGCCTCTGCCTGCCACTCTGTCTCCCTGTGCTCGCTCTCTCGCTCTCTCTCTCTCTCTGACAAATTAAAAAAAAAAAAATCTTTAAAAAAAAAAAAGAAATCTCAGCTGTTAAGGCCCAGCATCTGTGCTCTCGACCACCAGGCTATCCCACCTCACCTTCGCTTGGCTTTCTATGGGATAAAGTGATAAATAATGGATGATATTCCTTCAAAGACTGTCTCATTGACTTGGGTTTTTGGTGGTCTTTGGGTAGACTTTAAGTTGATGGACTTCTGGAAAAATTGTGAAGTGTCATTTATAAGTAAAGCTTCAGGTATGGTCTCAGGTTCATTTCCCAAAGAGCTTACTGACCATGAATACAGACGACAATGCTGAGCCATTAGGGAATAAGATCATTTAGACCCATCTCATCATTTGTGGTATAATAATAATGGCCCTCGTAGAGCGAACACGTCCTGTGAGCTGGGCACTTTCCAAAACCTTTACATTTACTTCCTTGCTTAATGCTCATGATTGCCCCTGGGGAGTGGACCATGATTATCCCCACTTTATGGAGGAGGAAATTGAGTTCCAGGGATGCTATATAACCTACTCAAGATCCCACTGTTAGTAAGTGGTAGGGCTGGCTCAGGATCCCGAGCAGCCTGGTTCCACAGCCACTGTTCTTAATTAGCCACTGCTCCAGGGTAGAAAGATTGCTGGGTTTGGGGTTAGGACACTCACCCTGGCTCTGCCAAAATGTTGACATGCCCAGTGCTGGCCAAGTCACATCTTTTCTCTGGTTTTCATTCATTCATTCATTCATTCAACAACTACTTCCAGCTTACCTACTGGTATGTACTAGTGAGTAAGACAGACTTGGTCTTACTCTTGTTGGGGTAGAGCTTATGGTGAAATGTTCAGTTTTCTGATCTGTAAAAGATGAGAATTAAAATATGTTAAAATAGTTCTCATCCGTTTGGAAACCTGTGCCTCTTTTTATAAAACATTATTCCTTCCTTCATGTTCTTTGAAATTTCCGAGTAAGTGAATTACCATGACTGAAAATAAGTTAAATCAATTATAACAATGAGTAATTTTTGTTTGAATCATGCTGGTACTCATCCCTACCCCGAGGGTGATTCTGATACACTGCCTACCTTCCACCCCTCGCCACCCCCAAGCATGAGCAGTCTTTCAGGGAAGAATCATGGGGATGGTATTTTCACTTTAACAACAAAGGGATCTACAGTTAATTTTTTAATTTCTTGGAAATGCTGGGGGTTGTGTCTTTTTAATTTGTTTTCATTCTTTTGCTAGGTTTTGGCACTTGGTGTGCACAGCAAATAAAACTTTACTCATTCCTTTTACTGAAAACCCCCTTACCCACCAGGCATTGTTGTGAGTCATGAATTGTCTCACCAACGGACATTTCCTCATCCTGTTTGTGGGAGGAACACCAAGGGACGTGCCCATGCGTCTGACACGGGGGCCCACAAGCTCCTCCTCATTTGGGGGCCTTGTGAGGGAGATGAACTTTTGGCTCTACAAAGTGTCTGGGCCGTTTTTACTGAGATTTGCATAGGAGACCATACTTCACAGACCTCTTAGGAGCTCCAGCTGGCTCCAGGCTGGGCTTCTCCTGCACCCCTCCTCGCCCTTGACTCTACACAAACTATGTGTTGTTCTCTTGTTGCTTCACGGACACATAAGCTCCTGGGGACAGTGTCACCATGCAGAGTAAATGAATACCACATACTTGCTAGCTGGACTGAGGAGTGTAGAGCAGGATTCTTTTAAAAATGTTTTTTATTTTGGTGAGAACACTTAACATGAGAACTACCTTTTTTTTTTTTAATTTTCAGCGTAACAGAATTCATAGTTTTTGCACCACACCCAGTGCTCCATGCAATACGTGCCCTCCATAATACCCACCACCTGGCTCCCCCAAGCTCCCACCCCCCTGCCCCTTCAAAACCCTCAGGTTGTTTTTCAGAGTCCATAGTCTCTCATGGTTCATCTCCCCCCCAATTTCCCTCAACTCCCTTCTCTCCATCTCCCCATGTCCTCCGTGTTATTTGTTATGCTCCACAAATAAGTGAAACCATATGATAACTGACTCTCTCTGCTTGACTTATTTCACTCAGCATAATCTCTTCCAGTCCCATCCATGTTGCTACAAAAGTTGAGTATTCATCCTTTCTGATGGAGGCATAATACTCCATAGTGTATATGGACCACATCTTCCTTATCCATTCGTCCATTGACGAATGGTTCTTTCCATAAACATTGGGGTACAGATGGCCCTTCTTTTTACCACATCTGTATCTTTGGGGTAAATACCCAGTAGTGCAATTGCAGGGTCACAGGGAAGCTCTATTTTTAATTTCTTAAGGAATCTCCACACTGTTCTCCAAAGTGGCTGCACCAACTTGCATTCCCACCAACAATGTAAGAGGGTTCCCCTTTCTCCATATCCTCTCCAACCCACATTGTTTCCTGTCTTGCTAATTTTGGCCATTCTAACTGATGTGAGGTGGTATCTCAATGTGGTTTTAATTTGAACCTCCCTGATGGCTAGTGATGATGAACATTTTTTCATGTGTCTGATAGCCATTTGTATGTCTTCATTGGAGAAGTATCTGTTCATATCTTCTGCCCATTTTTTGATATGATTACCTGTTTTGTGTGTGTTGAGTTTTAGAACTTCTTTATAGATCCTGGATATCAACCTTTGGTCTGTACTGTCATTTGCAAATATCTTCTCCCATTCCGTGGGTTGCCTCTTTGTTTTGTTGACTGTTTTTCCTTTGCTGTGGAGAACCACCTTCTTAAAAATTTTTAGCATACAGTATGTTATTATGTACAGTATGCAGTGTTGGACAGCAGATCATTAAAGCATGTTCATCCTACTTAACTGAAACATTATGCGTGTTGATTAGTAACTCCCCCTTCCCCTCCTTGCCTGGCCTCCAGCAACCACCATTCCAGGCTCTGATTTTATGGATTTGACTGTTTTAGATTCCTCCTGTAAATGGATTCACGCCATACTTGTGTTTCTGCTTTTGGCTTATTTCATGTAGCATGATGTCAGTTAAGGAAGAGTTGATTTACTTGTGTTCTAAAAGGAGTGATAGGTATGAAAAAAATGCAGTTTAATTCATCTGCCATTGGTGTGGGCACGAGATTTAGTGCTGTCATCTAGAGACGAAGGAGACCTGTGTCTAGCGATGAGCTGGGGGGGGGGATCTGTGGGGCTCTGTAGCCTTGCTGATTTCCATAGCATAAAAAGTCTCTCACCGTGGTTAATTTCTAACTGCCCACATGATGTCGGACTGGCTCACAGAGCTCTCCAATGTGTAAGAGCTCTCATGAGGCCCTACAGTCTCGTCCTGCCCCTACCACCACTGTTTTAAAAAAGATGTCAGTTTAGACTCTGACATAGGTAAGAGGCAGGTGCAGTGCGATAAGGCAGAGAGGGGCAGAATGTACCAGGTAGGAAAGCGTCAGGAGGACAGAGATTCCATTTTGTGGTGGAGACATCCACGCGGGGAGCTGCAGAGACAGGAAGGACGTATGAAAAGGCCCACAGGTAGGTGGGGCCGGGGACCTTCAGGGCCCCTCCACTGGGTTCAGGTCAAGGGGAAGTGCCTTGGAGGTCCCTCATGACCTAGGCTTACCTCACCTGGCTCACCTTTTCTCCCAGGTTGAGCGGCACAAACTTGTTCCTCCAGCCAGTCTAGCCCAGGCTTGGGAACACAGCCGTGCCTTGGCTCACGCTGGTCTTCCCATTTGGAAAGCCCTTCCCCTTCATCCGCATCTCCTTACTCTCCTCCTCCTCCTTTACCACTCTTCCAGATCACAGAAAACTCCAACCAGCAGGGAAAAGGTGTAGAAAGTGGGTTCCATCAAACTTAGGAATTTATGTTCTCCAAAAGTCACAGGGAGAAGGTGAAAGGCAGACAACAGAGGCAGAAAAAAATATTTGCAGCCTTTGTAAGCACTGAAGGGCTTGTACTAGAATGTGGAGGCAATGCAGGAAGAGAAAGACAAAAAGCAGGGGCGAGGCAGGAACTCACAAGAGTGGGTGTCCCAGTGGCACAGATGAGAAGGTGTTCATCTGTATGAGTTAGTCCCTAGCGGGTGAGACACCACCACACACCCACCCAAATGGCCAAAACGAATTAAGCCTGCACTGCCTAATGTTGTGGAGGATTTGGAGAAGTGGAAAATAACGTATATTGCAGCTGAGAGTTGAATTTGCTACAATCATTTCAAAAACTTTTGGGCTGTGTTTACTAACGTTGAACATACATGTACCCTGTGACCCAGCAGTTACTGTTCTAGATATATAGCCAAAAACCACACACATAGTTCACCCACAGGCAGGCACTGGAAAGTTCATAGCGAACATCAGTAGCAATGGCTCCCAGTGGGGAATACTCAGATGCTATCAACCGTAGATAGTAAGTTATGATTCCACTCCCACGGTGGAATCCTATACAGCTACAAAAAAAATGAAGTGTTGTTCGAACAACAACACCGGAGATGAAACTCACAAACCTAATCTGAATGAAAGGGGCCAGAAAAAAGGATACAAATGTAAGTATTCCATTTATAGAAAGTTCAAAACCAGGCAAAACTCTTTATGGGGTTAGAAGTCAGTCTCCTGGGAACTTGGGGGAAGAGCAAGGTGGGTGGTGGCTGGGAGTGTTGAGTTGGAAGTCTTTGATGGTGTTTTATTTCTTGCCCTTAGCTACCTGTGTAGGGTTTGTGTACCTCTCTGTATATCTTACATTTTCATTAACTGAAAAACAAAGGAGCTTCTGAATGGATGTTAGAAATAGAGGGCAGTGTGTTTTTCTAGACCGCTTCTGTGTTTTCTCTTTTAGCATTTTCTATTTTTACAAATTTTTTTAAAAGATTTTATTTATTTATTTGACAGACAGAGATCACAAGTAGGCAGAGAGAGAGAGAGGAGGAAGCAGGCTCTCCGCTAAGTAGAGAGCCTGATGCGGGGCTTGATCCCAGGACCCTGAGATCATGACCCGAGACGAAGGCAGAGGCTTTAACCCACTGAGCCACCCAGGTGCCCCTATTTTTACAAATTTAATCTTTAGACAAAATATATTGAGAGTGACTCTGTGCCAGGATCTATGTGAGATACTGAGGGTTAAAAAGGGAACAAAATAGAAAACAAAAAATAAAACTGCTGCTCTCAGGGAGCTCCCATTCCCATGGGGCCAGGAAGGCAATTGAATAAACAAATCATAAAATGCGAGGTGGTAATGAGTGCTATGAACTAATATGGGGGATAGGAGGATAGGGAGTCATGAGCTGTGATGAGGATTTGGGCACCGATTAGGTATCGTTTCATATCCAGTAGACAAAGACACTGTGATAGGGCAGCATTTGAGCAGGGACCTGAATGTGGTGACAGAATGAGCCCAACAGGAATGTGGGGAAAGAGCACTGTGGGCAGAGAGAACAGCAAGCAAAGGCCCTGTGGTGGGATCCCTGGCTTCCCCCATCAGAAACTTGGGTCCCAATTTTGTCTTCTCTCTTTCCTCTGGCCTCATATTCAGACCAGATCGCTAATCCATTTGCTTCCCTACCTAAATATCTCTTAATTTTTCCACTTTTTCTCCATCTTCACTGTTGTTGCCTGTTTGGGGAATAGTTTCTTAACTCTGTCTTTCATTCCCCCCTCCTTTTTTTTTTTTTTTTTTTTTTTTGGTGTGACAGGGCTCCCCTTTATACTTAGATTAAATGCCCTACTTTCCTGCTTTCCTCTTTGGTCTCCTTTCTTCCTGCTTGTGCATTGCAGCCCACGCTCGAGTCACACCAAAAACCTTCCTCAGCTTCCCTTTGAGCCTTCTGGACTCTGAGCCTTTCCCCCTTGAGAATGCCCCTGCTTATAACAATCCTTCCCCTCCCCACCTGCTCATTCTAAGTTTTGCCCATCTGACACATCTTAACTTAGATGTTATTGATGCTGGGAAGTTTTTCCTGCCCCTTAACCCTGGCCACATGTCCTTCCCACTGGTGTCTCCCCATCATGGCTGGCTTAGGTCATTCTGTACTTGCCTTTATTTTCCTGAACTTCCCACTAAACTCCATGACACAGGAGGGAAGGAACTCTGCTTTGTATCTCACTGCTTAGCACAGTTCCTGACCTTTAGATATTGTACAATAAATGTTAAACGAATGAATGCGTGTTGACGTAGACCCCTATGATACGAAACGAGTCTTGTGGTACTTTTATCGGTAATTGATGAAACAGTTTTACAGTTAAGACAATCTTTGTCAAGACACAAAAGCCAGACCTGCTGGGTTCTTATTCCTTCTGTGTTCCATAATTTCCCAAACAGAAATATTATCCATCAAATTTTAATGTTACCTTATTTCACCCAGTCATACGTAAAACATCAATTCAGAGAATTTTGAATCTGTGAAAACATTCAAATGCAGAGACCCAAATGTCTTTCTCTGGCAGCAAAGCAATATGATTATTGTGACTTATTTCAAGAGTTGAAACTTAATTTCTAGAAAACAAAATCGGAGTTAGACCTTATTAGTCTTGTCAGGTTTGGGGCATGCTAGGTGGTGTTCTTTCCTATGTGTCACAGCTCCTCCATATGGAAATGAAAGCTTTTAACATGATGAGAGAGAAGAAGGATTGAGTAGCCCTTCTTATACCCACATCTCACCCAGGTGAGAGGGGATGCTCTTGATCCCTCTTGACATTAGGGTCAGAAGAGAGCTGAGCATAACAAATAACACAGAGGACATGGGGAGATGGAGAGGAGAAGGGAGTGGAGGGAAATTGGAGGGGGAGATGAACCATGAGAGACTATGGACTCTGAAAAACAACCTGAGGGTTTTGAAGGGGCGGGGGATGGGAGGTTGGGGGAGCCAGGTGGTGGGTATTATGGAGAGCACCAATTGCATGGAGCACTGGGGTGGTGCAAAAACTATGAATTCTGTTACGCTGAAAAGAAATAAAAATAAATAAATAAATAAATAAAAAGAAGAGAGCTGAGCAAGGACTTCAGATGGGCCTGGGGCACTGTGCTAGAGTCTCTCAAATTGACTTTTTAAAATTGTATCAACAGGATGATTTGGAGAATTATAAATGTTTAAGCATCAGATACATCTGTAGCTCCTGTCTGTTAAGCACTTGCTGTGTTCCAGGTCCTGTAACTGTTTCAAAAAGACCATCTTATTTAATTTTAATCCAGTCATATGGGATCAGTACCATTATATTCCCATCCTGCAGATGAGGAAAGTAGGTCTAGAGAGACTGAGTGATTTGCCTTAGGTCACACAGCAGATAGGTGGTAGTACTGAGCTATGAACCCATTCCTTATTTTATTTTATTTATTTTAAATCCAGGATAGCTAACATACAGTGTTATATAAGTTTCAGGTGTGCAATGTCGTGACTTGACCATTCTGTACATCACCCAGCTGCTCAACACAAGCACTCTCCTTCATCCTCACCACCTGTTTTCACCCATCCCCCCTCCCCCTTCTGGTGATCTTCAGTTTGTTCTCAATATTAAGAATCTGTCTCCTGGGATGCCTAGGTGCCTCAGTGGGTTAAGCCTCTGCCTTCGGCTCAGGTCATTATCTCAGGGTCCCGGGATCGAGCCCCGCATCGGGCTCTCTGCTCAGCAAGGAGCCTGCTTCCCCCTCTCTCTCTGCCTGCCTCTCTGCCTACTTGTGATCTCTCTCTCTGTCAGATAAATAAATAAAATCTTTAAAAAAAAAAGAAGAATCTGCTTCTTGGCTTGTTCCTCTCTTTTTTCCTTTGGTTGTTTTTTTTTTTTTTCATTTGTTGCTTTGTTTCTTAAATTCCACATATGAGTGAAATCATGTGGTGTTTGTCTTTTTCCGACTGACTTATTGTACTTAGCATTACACACTCTAGCTCCATTCATGTCATTGCAGATGGCAATATTTTATTCTTTTTATGGTTCAATAATATTCTGTTGTATACACATCTCATCTTCATCTGGTCATCGGTGGATGGACACTGGTGCTGCTTCCATATCTTGGCTGCTGTAAAAAAAAAATGAAGTTATAAACATGAATTTGTGTTTTTGTATTTTGGGGGGTAAATATCCAGTAGTGTGATTACTAGATTGTAGAGTAGTTCTAGTTTTAACTTTGTAAGGAAGCTCCATACTGTTTTCCAGAGTGGCTGCACCAGTTTGCATTCCCACCAGCAGTGTAAGAGGGTTCTCCTTTCCCCACATCCTCACCAACACCTGTTGTTTCTTGTGTTGTTGATTTTAGGCATTTGTACAGGGGTGAGATGGTATCTCATTATAGTTTTGATTTGCACTTCCCTGATGCTGAGTGGTGTTGAGTATCTTTTTATGTGTCCATTGGCCATCTAGGTATTTTCTTTGGAGAAATATCTGTTTATTTCTTCTGTCCATTTTCATTTATTTATTTATTTTAAAGATTTTTATTTATTTGTTTGAGAGAGAGAGAGAGAGAGAGAGAATGAGAGAGCATGAGAGGGGAGAGGTCAGAAGAAGCAGACTTCCCGCTGAGCAGGGACCCCCCCGCCATGCGGAACTCGATCCCAGGACTCCAGGATCATGACTTGAGCCAAAGGCAGTTGCTTAACTAACTGAGCCACCCAGGTGCCCACTTCTGCTCATTTTTAAATTGGATCATTTGGTTTTTGTTGTTGAGTTGTATTAGCTCTTTATATATTTTGGATACCAACCCTTTATCAGATATGTCATTTGCAGATATCTTCTCTAATGCCATAGGTCGCCTTTTGTTTTGTTGATTGTTTCCTTTGCTGTGCAGAGGCTTTTTATCTTGTTGAAGTCCCAGTAGTTTATTTTTGCTTTTGTTTCCCTTTCCTCAGGAGACATATCTAGAAAAATATTGCTGTGGCCAATGTCAGAGACCTGACTGCCTGTGTTCTTTTCTAGGATTTTTATGATTTCAGGCCTCATGTTTAGGTCATCCATTTTGAGTTTTTTGTGTGTGTGTGTGTGGTGAAAGAAAGTGGTCCAGCTTCATTTTTTTGCATGGAGCTGCCCAGTTCCCCCAACACTATTTCTTAAAGACACCCTTCCCCATTTCCTGCTTTGTTGAAGATGAATGGACTGTATAATTGTCGGTTTGTTTCTCTATTTTCTATTCCATTCCATTGATCTGTGTCTATTTTTATGCCAGTGCCATACTGTTTTGATTAGCACAGCTTTATAGTATAACTTGAAATCTGGAATTGTGATGCCTACAGCTTTTCTTTTCTTTTTGAAGAATCCTTTGGCTATTCGGGGATCTTTTGTGGTTCCATACAAATTATTTGTTTAGTTCTGTGAAAAATTCTGTTGGTTTTTTTTTTAAATTTCTTTTCAGCATAACAGTATTCATTGTTTTTGCACCACACCCAGTGCTCCATGCAATACGTGCCCTCCTTAATACCCACCACCTAGCTCCCCTAACCTCCCACCCCCACCCCTTCAAAACCCCTCAGGTTGTTTTTCAGAGTCCATAGTCTCTCATGGTTCACATCCCCTTCCAATTTCCCTCCATTCCCTTCTCCTCTCCATCTCCCTATGTCCTCCATGTTATTTGTTATGCTCCACAAATAAGTGAAGCCATATGATAATTGACTCTCTCTGCTTGACTTATTTCACTCAGCATAATCTCTTCCAGTCCTTTTCATGTTGATACAAAAGTTGGGTATTCGTCCTTTCTGATGGAGGCATAATACTCCATAGTGTATATGGACCACATCTTCCTTATCCATTCATCCATTGAAGGGCATCTTGGTTCTTTCCACAGTTTGGCGACTGTGGCCATTGCTGCTATAAACATTGGAATACAGATGGCCCTTCCTTTCACCACATCTGTATCTTTGGGGTAAATACCCAGTAGTGCAATTGCAGTGTCACAGGGAAGCTCTATTTTTAATTTCTTAAGGAATCTCCACACTGTTCTCCAAAGTGGCTGCACCAACTTGCATTCCCACCAACAGTTGGTGTTTTGATAAGGATTGCACTAAATGTGTAGATTGCTTTTGTACCATAGACATTTTAAAAAAGATTTTATTTATTTATTTGACAGAGAAAGCAACTGTGAGAAAGAGAACACAGGCAGGGGGAATGAGAGAGGAAGAAGCAGACTTTCCACCAAGCAGTGAGCCCCATGAGGAGCTTGATCCCAGGACGCTGGGATCTTGACCTGAGATGAAAGCAGATGCTTAATGACTGAGCCACCCAGGTGCCCTGGTTCTACAGACATTTTAACAATATTTGTTCTTCTGATCCATGAACATGGAATGTCTTTCCATTTCTTTGTGTGGTCTTCAATTTCTTTCACCATTTCCTCTTTCTAATCATTAGGCTAACTGCCTCCCATATTGAAAAATAAACCAATTAATTCTAGAGATAAATACATCTGACTTTAGGGTATCTATTGCTGTAGATTATTCATGGCCTAATCCACACATTATGCGCCAGTACTGGTTAAAAGATAAGAGAGTTGTGACAGCAAATTCCCTGCAACTGTGGGCATCTGACCTACAGAAGACACTTTTTCACCAAGTAACACCAAAATAAGCTTCACCAAGCAAGGGTTCATAACAGAAGATCCTTCAATTGTGGGCAGGGTGGGTAAGTGTAATCTTTGAACAAAAAGAGTCTCCCCTCTGGAGAAATTGTGATCCTGGAGAGAAGGAGGGAGTGAATAGCTGGCCCTCCTTTCCTCCCTGGCCCCTGGGCTCTGCTCTGGCCAAGGGTGTGTTTGTTTGGCTGTGATTCTTTTCCTTCAGTTTCCCTCTCTAGGTGTCATGTTTCACGAGCTCCAGGCCCCCGCCTGTGTCAGCCTCAGCCTCTGGCTTTAATCGCTGCTCCTTGGCCAAAGCTGAGTGAGGGTTTGCAAACCGACACTGATTGGATGCATATTTGCTGGGGGCGACTGCTGGACAAGCACCTCACCAATCCCTGGCCCCCAGTAAAACTGACAGCGACACCCTCCTGGTTGGAGCCCAAACCACTGCCTTATTAAGAGAGGCCCCTTTCCTCTCTGCTCCCACCCACACCCTTGCTGCTGGCCCACGCTTCCTGTGGCAATCAGAGGTAGGCCTTGCACCTCACGGCTTTCTTCCCGGCCTTGCTCTCCACCCGCAGCCAGTTTCCTTGCACAGAAAGTACCAGAGGTTCCAGAATTCACTTCCCTACCTCTGGACCTTGAGTCCCTGTACTTATCAGGTCAGAATCTCCACTGCCTGCTGGGGTTCCCCTCAAACCAGTGCCCCCTCCTTCTTTGGAGTCTCCTGTCCCCAGTCTGGCCGTGGGGTGGGGTGGGAGGACATGTACATCTGATTCTGATTATCATTTTAGGGGGAGAACATAATGGAGAAGTAATGACCCGTTTATAAGCGACTCTCTTGGTTCCTTTATTTGTTGACTTCATAGGATTCGTGGATCAGGATATTGGTGAGAGTGTATGTCTCTTACAAGAGATGGAATTAAAGACAGGTTTTTAAAAAAGGATTTCATTTATTTATTTACCTGTTTAGTTAGAGAGTGAGAGCAGGGGGAGGGGAAAGGAAAGAGGGAGAATCCCAAGCAGACCCTGTGCCCTGCATGGAGCCCAACACGGGGCTTGATCTCAGGAACCCCAAGATCATGACCTGAGCCAACATCAAGGGTCATATGTTTAACCACCTAAGCTACCCAAGTACCCTTTAAAGATGGTTTTTAAGAGGAATCAAGGACTGTCTTCCGGAAGGGCACAAAACAGTTCCCCAACTGGACCGAAAGTAGCGTCCTGGGTAGGTCGTCAAATCCAGATCCGAAGAACCCTCTGGAAGGAGAAATTGAGACTGTGGAATCTCAAACATGTGCTGAACGCAGAAGAATCCCCCAAAAGTTTATGACTCAGACAGCATCAGGATGTATGCAGAGGAACACGTTCCAGGGAGCAATGGGCTCTGACAATTTTGCATGCTAACCCAGACTGCCTCTTGTTGGAGCGAGGGATGGGGGCTCTTTGTTTTTGGGATGTTTGTTTTGCTGCCAAGGTCTTGTCATGTCATGATGGTTTAATATGTATGAGCCCAAGCAAGGTACTATGGGGAATCAAATATCTTTACTGTGAAATGAGACAAACTCCAATTCTTTAAACAGCACCAGTTGTAATAATAAGACTTGAGGCTAGACGCTGTTCTATGTATTAACTTGTTTCTCTTTCCTGATGCTCCTTTGGGACAGTATTGGGGTTAGCGTCCAGTTCTTAGATGAGGAAACTGAGGCACGAGTGCTCTGTGACTCACTTAAAATCACCCAGCCAGTGAAGGTCCGTGTTGAGATTTAAAGCCAAGCTGGGCTGTCTGCTCGGGATGTTGAAGCGGGGGGATGGTAGCATCGATCAGGCTTGGGTTATCTGTTCCCAACCCCAAGAATCTCCACTTTCTGATGATAAAGACAACAACAGCCAGCTACAGAGACCCTCTCTGAGATTGAGAATAGAACCTACTAATTTGTTGGTGACCCATGTTTGCGGTTTATCTTCTTGTCTATGTGCATGAGAACTGTCGTAGGACACTGTTCTGAATGAAAATTGACCACTATGGGTGGGTGGGGGGACTGAGAAGCAGGTGGGACAGCTGGGAGTCAGGGAGATGGGACAAATGGCGAAGCTCTGTAGGTACTGTGTCCAGGGATCTGGTTCTCAGAAGCTGTCCAGCTAGACACTCTGCTTACCAGAGGGGATCAACCCCTGGCCATGAACACGCTTGTTCAAAACATTGGGAGAGCAATTGCTGGGTCATAGGGTAGTTCTATTTTCAACTTTTTGAGGAACCTCCACGCTGTTTTCCAGAGAGGTTGCACCAGCTTGCATTCCCACCAACAGTGTAGGAGGGTTCCCCTTTCTCCACATCCTCGCCAGCATCTGTCATTTCCTGACTTGTTAATTTTAGCCATTCTGACTGGTGTGAGGTGATACCTCATTGCAGCCATCAAAAGAAATGAAATCTTGCCATTCTCAACGACGTGGATGGAACTAGAGGGTATCATGCTTAGTGAAATAAGTCAATCAGAGAAAGACAACTATCATATGATATC
>PISX010027532.1:6408-22829 GCA_004024625.1 Mellivora capensis | reverse complement strand
ACGAGCAGAGGCTTTAAGTTGACTATAGCAATGAAAACATGACTGTCCTAATGCATTTTTAATAGTCTATTTCTGGGTATTAGCCAAAGTTTGCATCTTTAACAGTAATGGATTTGCCATCCAGGTCAATTCCCCCCTTAAGAATTCTAGAGATCTGAACTTGACCCCAACTGTTTCCTTTATTTCCTCATTGCGATGAGTGGATTCTCCCATTGGTGAGTTCTGAAGCCTGTGTGGAGGGCTGTTTACTAGGGTTTTTTTTTTAAATATATATTTATTTGACAGAGGGAGGGATTACAGTTAGGCAGAGAGGCAGACAGAGAGAGGGGGAAAGCAGGCTCCCCGCTGGGCAGGGAGCCCAATATGGGGCCCAATCCCAGGACCCTGAGATCATGACCCGAGCCGAAGGCAGAGGCTTAACCCACTGAGCCACCCAGGCACCCCTGTTTACTAGGTTTTAATTGATTAGATAGCTTTGGTCAGCAACCACTTTGCTGCCTTGACATTGACTTAAAAACTCTTTCTCCGACGCTGACTGAAAAGCAGTGCTTGCCTTCTTCATGCTCATTGTTCATTGGTTGTGTTTTCAGCCTGACATGGTGCAGGCAAGTGGTTATGGCTTTCAAAATTATGAACTCCACTCTGGTAGGGATAAACTCATCTTCTGCCTTTCAGTAGCTCCTAGGGAAGCTGCTAATATCCTACTGCTTGTCCTAGGTCAGGCCCACCCAGGTTCCTGCCTCTGTAAGTCTCTCTTTTCCTCTCTCTCCCTGAGCTTGCCCACCCCAATGGGATCACTCAACCTTTCCTGGACCAGATAGCTGGAGAGATTAGAAGCACATAAGTAAGTCTTTATCCATTATCTTGGGATCAACTTCAAGTCCTCCTTGCTAAGTCAATAAAGGAAAGCAGGATGACGTCATGAAAAGAACACAGGATTTGGGGATAAACTTGGGTGTGTATCCCTTATCTATCTTTACAAACTATATGAGCTTAAATAAGTCATTTACCTTCTCTGAGACTCAGTGTCCTCAAAAAGTGAGAATAATTATACCCTCACTACTGAGTCATCAAAAAATTAAATGAGATAAATCAGGAATTCCTAGCATACAATTTCCTATAAAGTTAAACATGAACTTACCATATGACCCAGCAACTTGACTCCTTGGAAGCTATGCGAGAGAAATAAAAGCACGTGTTGCACAAAGACTTATACACAAGTATTGTAAGAGTTTTGTTAACAATAGCTTCAACTGGAAACAACCCAAAAGTCCATCAATGGGAAAAGAAATAAACAAATTATGCTATATTCATACAGTGAAATTCTACTTAGCAATAAAATGGATGAACTGTTGAGACATGTTATGGGTGATTCTCAAAAGCCATTATGCTGATAGAAGGCACCAGACACAAAAGAATGCAATCTGTAAGATTCTATATGAAACTCTAGGGAAGACACATTCAATCGATAGTGGTAGAAAGCAGATCAAGAGTAACCTGGGGGTGGGGGAGGGGTGGGTGGGAATGAACTGGGAAGGAGCACAAGAGTACCTTTGGGTGAGAGAAATGGTCCCATATCTTGATTGTGGGAGGAGTCACATGGGTATATGCCTTAGTCAAAATTCACCAAACTATACACTTAGAATGTGTGCATTTTATTGTGTGTAAATGATACCTTAATAAAGTAGATTTTTTGGCCCCAAGCCTGACACGTAGTAAGTGGTCAAGAAGCATTGCTTCCCTGCTCTCTTTGGTCTGTACTCAAGGAAGACAGCACAGTGTGGTCCATGCTCTTGGACCCACGGTCCTTGCGTGGGACAGAAGAGATACTTTCAGTGCCCATCCCATGGTCCTCTGACCTTTCAGTATACAACTCTCGGTCCACTGGGGCTACTGCAATGGAATACTATAGGCTAGGGGCATTAAACAATGGAAATTTATTTTCTCATAGTTCTGGAGGTTAGAAAGTTCCTGTCGATTCATTTACTGGTGAGTGCCCATGGCTGCCTTCTTGCTGTGTCCTCACATGGCTTTTCCTTACGGCATGCACAGGGCGAGCTCTCTCTTCCTCTCCTTTTGAGGCTACCAATCCCTAGTGGATTAAGATCCCATCCTTATGGCCTCCTTTAACCTTAATTGTCTCCTAAATACCTTCTCTCCATATATAGTCACATCAGGGGTTAAGGCTTTAACCTACGAATTTGGAGGTGGGGGACGAGGTGGACCCAGAGCCTACCCTGTGCCTGAATTTTCCCCCCTGGGAATTACAGAAGGAGGCTCTCCCTGATTGTGGCAGGTTAAATGTGCTGGGGAGCAGTCTCTGGGAGCAGTCCTCAAGTAAGTACTTCTGGAAGTTGGTGTATAAATACCACAGCTATCATGCCCCTTAGGTGGATAATTTGGAGAGATGTGTTTTACACCATTTCTCTGAGTTTTCTCCTGGGATAACGCACCAGTCACCTACTGGTAATTGGCTGGATTACTGACCTCACTTCTTTCCTGTATCCTGGGCTGCTCCCATTCCATTGTTCTCTCTATCTGCCAAGTAAACCATTCGTACTTGAATCCTTATCTCAGGGCCTGAATCCGGGACAGTTTGAAAACAGACAGCGGTATGTGTTTGTACACGTGACTATAACTCGGTGCAGACTGGGAGAAAAAATGGTTCAAGAAACATTCAGATATCAAGCCATGGGAGGAGGGATGGATTGTGGAAGAGAGTGATTCTCACATAGGGAAGATGTGGGGTTTGAACTGGGATTTGAAGGGTGCATACAGCTTTCACAGGGAATTCTCACAGGGCCCAGAGAGAAAAGGGAAGTAGGGAGAGGGAGGGAGAGAGGAAGGGAGAGAAGGAATCAGAGGAAGAGGATTGCATTTAACATTTGCTGAGAACCTGTTGCCAAGAGCCAGGTATAGAGAAGTGAGTGAGACCCTGTTCTTACTCAAGGACATCATGGGCTAGTGGAGAAATGAGATGATTAATAGATAAAGCATTTGTGACATTGCCCTGTGATTTGATGCATTGTTTCCCTAGTGATGTGGGTTCCAGAAGCTTTCCAGTGTCAAGTATCCTGAAAGAGTCCTCAGTAGGGTGCTCCCTCTCACCAACTCCCTCCGGCTCCAACAAGCAGAGAACCTGAGGTTTTGAAAAGCTCTCCTCAGGCACAGCTCCAAAATTCTGGACAGAGTCCATAGTCTTGTTCTAATGGTTTTGGCTAAATTCATGTTCAGTGCTTGATTTAGAGCTTGCAGTGTTAATATTTTGTACATTGGGCCAATTCTCTGGTGATTTTAATATTTCATTTATCGACTGATTTAACTTTTAATAGTATCCAAAGCCATCTCATTAGATTACAGTGCTGAAAGACTGCTGTTGTAATAGCTATCCCGTTGTTCGAGTAAATTCAATTTGGACAGATGTAGCCCAAGGCAAAAGGCAATCGTAATCCGTGAAATATTTTGCTAACTTCTATTCCAAACAAGTCCTAGCCTTTTCTGTGTGCATGACTTGGACATGACAGACAAATCTCTGAAGGTCTGGGAGGACGAGGGGAGAAATATCATCTGCACATAGCTAGTGGTCATTGTCACGTCACATTGTATATGTGTGCTGTGTCCCTGTCACAGCCATATTTGGGGACTTTGTATACAGTTGTGGTTGTACCTCATTAGTCTCTGACTCCCTAGTACCTTGCAAAGTTTTGATACAGGGTAGAGACTAATTAAATGTTTGCATTAAACTAGTCTGAGTTTTTGTCTCCAGGGGCCAGAAAATTCTGTCCTTGGTCCTGAACTGTTGACCGTTTTTTTTGGATGATGTCTTTAAAGGAGCCACACAGGACACCTCTGACCCTCTTATGGTAGAAAGCGGGGAGGAACCATAAAAACACTCAATGGCTGAGTCAGTACAGTATCAGAAAGATTTTGCTATTCTGACACATCCTCAGGGGAATTAAAAAGTGTAGCAGATAAATGATCCTGTAACATTGTTTGCTCCTGGAAAGTGAGGACTGTCTTTTATTTCTGTATGTCAGAGTGTAGCAGAGAACTGTGTGCAGGTGAGATGGACAATAAATGATTTTGGACTTAGTGCATAATTACAGGTTCTACATTCCATCCCAAAGGTAGTTTCTCACAGGTACACAATGGGAGAGATAGGAAGGCGTGACATAGCTGCTGCATGAAAGAAAACCATTATGATCTTGAGTTGCTAATCAGTTTCATAATAAGAAACTGATACGGTCCTCAAAATGCCTACCTTTTCTTTTGAGCGTGTGATGTATGTAAGTGAGGTAGACCCTGGAGGGGACAGCTCTGCTCTGATCAGACTGTGACTATCCCTCTTCCTTCAGTTCTGGGACCCGTGCCAGGCTTCCTGAATGAAACTCTTGAAAGAAAACTCTCAGGTGAAAACCTACAGCTTCTCTGGAGATATAGAAACATTATTTTGATTAATCATTTAATCTAAAAACATTTATTTAGCAGCTTTTCTGTGCTAGACAACCCAGTGACACCAAGGAATGTAAAGACATGGTCCTTCTTCCCAAGGAGCTTGTCATAGAACCGTGGAGTAAGATAAAGGAGCACCTGCCAGGGAATCAGTAGGTTTAGGAATCTGGATTTTAAGATGTTCCTCAGGAGCTAATGATGATGTTGAACGTAGACCTTACTTTGAGGGTGAGGCATCAGTAAAGTTTTTCAGAAAGAAGCTTGACATGTGTGTAAGTCAGGGCTCCCCAAGAAGCAGAACTGATACGTTTACTGTTAGGAATTGGCTCATGAAATTGGGGGGGGGGGCTGAGAAGTCTCACCACCTGCTGTCAGCGAGCTGGAGACCTGGGGAAGCCGATAGTGTAATTCTAGTCCAAAGGCTCGAGAACCAGGGGAGCTGATGGTGTAAGTCTCGAAGGGCAGGGCCCTTCACCTTGTAAGAGCATGAGATGTGGCCCCCAGAGCCATGCAGAGACATCCCCTGGGAAGGCAGGGGAGCAGCCCCAACAATCTCTATGCTCAGAAATGGATGGTATACTAGGATTAGTCACTGACGATTGAGGCCCCCCCTTCCCAAACCTGGTTCTTTTCCCACCCCCTCTCATCTTGCAGGGAAGTGAGTTCCTACTACAAGGATTCTGCCTTACAAAATCCTTATTTTTCCTGCTATCTTTTTTTCTTTTGCTGCACTGGAATTAACGGTAATATTTGAAAGTAAGCATGAATGTTGGAAATGCTTCATTATTTTTGAAATTTTAACATTAGATTATATGGCAAAGTAGCCGAGTTCTAAGTTCAGTTTAAAATAAAAGGCTTGGCTTTAATGGCTGTCAGAGTCAAAAAAGATTCCTCACAAAGAGGCATCTGTCCACATGGAAGGAGGGCATAGGTGGCTGTGTTTACTAAATCATGATTCTCATTTTTCAATGCCATCCCCCAATTATGCAAAGGTTTTTGTTGAAATTGGGCTAGTAAATTTCCATCTTCCTGATGTCAGACAGTTATTCTTGCAAACTAATTGGAAGATATTTCATTTTTACATTTTTAAACAAATGTGTCCAAAACCCATTGAAACTTCATTTGGAAGATTCTAAGCAGGCTACAGACTTCTGTTTAAGTGTGCATATGTGAATGTTATTATAGTTGGTAATCAAGTATATTGGCAAGAAAATTACATGGGATTGGAATTGTTTTCAAAAATGCTCTTGTACATCTGACTTTCCTTAGAAAAGCTGCTACTTCATCACACACCCTTTACTTCGAAGGGTCAGATTCGATGTATTTATTTTTTTAAAAATATCTACCTACGGCACACTGCTGAGAGCCACTTAATCATCCCAGAAAGGGTCACCAAATTTGAAACCCTGTCTCTTGATAAAGGAAAAATGCATAACCCATATTCTAGTTCAAGTACATGGTGTGTCCCAGAGAAGTTCATGGTTCTATCTTTCATCGTTAGGAAGATTGGTAAAAATTCAACTATTCAAATATCCTTTCCCCCTTTTACATAATCACATCAATGGTGTTCTGTGACACTATGTGCACCTCTTGCCTTTATATTACTTTGTTGCAGTAGCCTGCTGACAAATGATGCTGTGGGTGAATTCCATGTGAGATGCTATCTCTGTCACCTCACTCGGGAATTCTTTTTCAATTCTACCGGTTATATTCCTATAGTGTTCCTGTAGAACAGTTACTATTACAGAATTGATTGTTGAGATTGTATCTTCTCCAGTATGACTTCCTGCTCATGGTTTAAACAAAGCAGTTCTTTACATGTGTCATTCCATGTCACTACATCAGGGCCCCAGAATGCAGGGCCCCAGGGCACTGCATAATGTCAGGGGCACACAACACAGAGACTACAGTGTGCATGGTGCCTTCTGGATTGTGCAGTGCACAACCTGCACAACTGTATGAGGCCCTGGAATAAAACACTTCAAAGTCAAACCCATAAAACAGGACATGTTGGGGACATCTGCACTTCAATTCCACTGCCTGGAAAGACAGTGATACTCCATAATGTGTTCTAATGTCATTTTCCCCAAATTTTCCTACACAAAAAAATCTACATTACCTTTCAAAACTATTTCTGACAAAGAATGCGATTTTATTTACCACCATATTGCCATATTGTAGCTATGTGTAATTTTGGCCATGTTATTGTGGCAGAAAGATTTTTTTAAATTCCACATTCTGAATGTTTTGTACTTTGAAAGTCAAATGTATGTACGTTAAGAGTATATGGAAAATCTTCACAATAATGGCCACACATTCACATCTCACTTGTTTTTTTAAATATTTTATTTATTCATTTGACAGATAGAGATCACAAGTAGGCAGAGAGGCTGGCAGAGAGAGAGGAAGGGAAGCAGGCTCCCCGCTGAGCAGAGAGCCCGATGTGGGGCTCGATCCCAGGACCCTGGGATCATGACCTGAGCCGAAGGCAGAGGCTTTAACCCACTGAGCCACCCAGGAGCCCCCTCACATCTCATTCTTATCCTCATTTCATGCTCCACTTCTGTACGTTCCTCCTTCTGTCCTCCCAAATCATTCTCCCAGGCTCACCCTCGTGAAGATAATTTTCTTGGTTTGTTCCATGTTGGCCTGGTACTAAAGGGATTCCAGGAAGGTCAGAAACAGCAAGTTTTTGTGGTGGGTGAAGTGGCTGATGACCTACGTGAGGCAGGACAGAGAGCCAGGGGACACACCCTCAGACTGAGCCACAGACCCACTGTTGCAAACACAGCCCCTCTCTGCAGCTTCCCTACTCACCACTCCTGAGTGTCGCAGGTGCTTGTGGGCGTGGCATCTTCCAGTCTGTCAGGGGCAGATGGTCCTGGGTCTTGGAGACTGTGGGTCACACAAGGGGGAGTTGGAGATGTCTCAAAGGAAGGGTCCCTGTGAGGAAGGACCGTTTCTGACCATCCAGCAACACCAAAGCTCTTTCTGTCTTTCTATCTATCTACCTATCTATCTATCATCATCTTTCATTTATTTTTTTAAATTAACATATAATGTATTATTTGCTTCAGGTCTGTGAATCATCAGTCTTACACAATTCATAGCACTCACCATAGCCTGTACCCTCCCCAGTGTCCATCACCCAGTCACCCTGTCCCTTCTACACCCTCCACTCCAGCAACCCTCAGTTTGTTTCCTGAGATTCAGAGTCTCTTACGGTCTGTTTCCCTCTCTGGTTTTGTCTTGTTTCATTTTCCCCTCCCTTCCCCTATGATCTTCTGTCTTATTTCTCAAATTCCTCATATCAGGGAGATAATATGATAATTGTCTTTCTCTGACTGACTTATTTTGCTTAACATAATAGCCTCTCATTCCATCCACTTCATTGCAAATGGCAAAATTTCCCTTTTTTGATGGCTGCGTAATATTCCATTATATATATATACACACACCGCATCTTCTTCATCTGTTGATGGACATCTAGGATCTTTACATAGTTTGGCTATTGTGGACATTGCTGCTATAAACTTTCAGGTACACTTGCGCCTTCAGATCACTACATTTGTATCTTTGTGGTGAATACCCAGTAATGCAATTGCTGGGTCGTAGGGTAGCTCTATTTTCAACTTTTTGAGGAACCTCCATACTGTTTTCCAGAGTGGTTGCCCCAGTTTGCATTCCACCAACAGTGTAGGAGGGTTTCCCTTTCTCCACATCCTCGCCAACACCTGTCATTTCCTGTCTTGTTAATTTTAGACATTCTTACTGGTGTGAGGTGGTATCTCATTGTGGTTTTGATTTGTATTTCCCTGATGGTGAATGATGTTGAGCACCATTTCATGTGTCTGTTGGCCATTTGGATGTCTTCTTTGCAGAAATGTCTGTTCATGTCTTCTGCCCAATTCTTGATTGGATTCTTTGTTCCTTGGGTGTTGAGTTTGATAAATCCTTATATATTTTGGATACAAGCCCTTTATTTGGTATGTCATTTGCAAAGTATCTTTTCTTATCCTGTAGGTTGTCTTTTGGTTTTGTTGACTGTTTCCTTTGCTGTGCAAAAGCTTTTGATCTTGATGAAGTCCCAATAGTTCATTTTTGACCTTGCTTCCCTTGCCTTTGGCGATGTTTCTAGGAAGAAGTTGCTGCGGCTGAGGTCGAAGAGGTTGCTGCCTGTGTTCTTCTCAAGGATTTTGATGGAATCCTATCTCACATTGAGGTCTTTCATCCATTTTGAGTCTATTTTTGTGTGTGGTATAGGAAATGGCCCAGTTTCATACTTCTGCATGTGGCTGTCCAATTTTCCCAATACAATTTGTTGAAGAGACTGTCTCTTTTTCATTGGACATTCTTTCCTGCTTTGTTGAAAATGGGTTGACCATAAAGTTAAGGGTCCACTTCTGGGTTCTCTATTCTATTCCATTGATCCATGGGTCTGTTTTTGTGCCAGTACCATACTGTTTTGATGATTACAGCTTTGTAATAGATCTTGAAGTCTGGAGTTGCAATGCCACCAATTTTGCTTTACTTTTTCAACATTCCTCTGGCTGTTCAGGGTCTTTTCTGGTTTCATACAAATTTTAGGATTCTTTGTTCCAGTTCTTTCAAAAAAGTTGATGGTATTTTAATAGGGATTGCATTAAATGCATAGATTGCTCTAGGTAGCATAGACATTTTCACAATATTTGTTCCTCCAATCCATGAGCATGGAATGTTTTTCCATTTCTTTGTGTCTTCCTCAATTTATTTCATGAGTGTTCTATAGTTTTCTGAGTACAGATTCTTTGCCTCTTTGGTTAGATTTATATCTAGGTATCTTATGGTTTGGGGAGCAATTGTAAATGAGATTGGCTCCTTAATTTCTCTTTCTTCTGTCTTCTTGTTGGTGTATAGGAATGCAACTTATTTTTGTGCAATGATTTTATATCCTGCCACTTTACTGAATTCCAGTATGAGTTCTAGCAGTTTTAGGGTAGAGTCCTTTGGGTTTTTCACATAAAGAATCCTGTCATCTGCAAAGAGTGAGAGTTTGACATCTTCTTTGATGATTTGGATGCCTTTTATTTCTTTTTTTCCCTTTTATTTCTTTTTGTTGTCTGATTGCCGAGGTCAGGGCTTCTAGTACTATGTTGAATAGCAGTGGTGATAGTGGACATCCCTGCTGTGTTCCTCACCTTTGGGGAAAAGCTCTGAGGTTTTCCCCATTGAGAATGATACTCATTGTGGGTTTCTCATAGATGGCTTTTATGATATTGATATATGAATGGACCCTCTATCCCTTCATTGTGAAGAGTTTTGATCAAGAAAGATGCTGTACTTTGTCAAATGCTTTTTCTGAATCTATTGAGAGTATCATATACTTCTTGTTCTTTCTTTTATTAATGAACTGTATCATAACAATTAGTTTGCAGATGTTGACCTGACCTTGCAGTCCAAGAACAAATCCCACTTGGTTGTGGTGAAAAATCTTTTTAATGTATTGTTGGATGCTATTGGCTAGTATTTTGGTGAGAATTTTTGCATACATGTTCATCAAGGATATTGGTCTGTAATTCTCTTTTTTGGTGGGGTCTTTGTCTGGTTTTGGGATCAAGGTAATGCTGGCCTCATAAAATGAGTTTGGAAGGTTTCCCTCCATTTCTATTTTTTTGGAACAGTTTCAGGAGAATAGATATTTATTCTTCTTTAACTGTTTGGTAGAATTCCCCTGGGAAGCCATCTGGCCCTGGGCTCTTTATTGGGAGATTTTTGATGACTCTTTAAATTTCCTTACTGGTTATCAGTCTGCTCAGATTTTCTATTTCTTCCTGGTTCAGTTTTGGTAGTTTATACATCTCTAGGGATGCATCCATTTCTTCCAGATTATCTAATTTTCTGGCAAATAGTAGCTCATAATATATTCTTATAATTGTATTTCTTTGGTGTTGGTTGTGATCTCTCCTCTTTCATTCATGATTTTATTTATTTGGGTCCTTTCTGTTTTGTTTTTGATAAGTCTGACCAGGGGGTTATCAGTCTTATTAATTCTTTCAAAGAACAAGCTCCTTTCATTGATCTGTTCCACTGTTCTTTTGGTTTCTATTGCATTGATTTCTGCTCTGATCTTTATTATTTCTTCTTCTGCTGGGTTTAGGCTTTATTTGCTGTACTTTCTCCAGCTCCTTTAGGTGTAGGGTTAGGTTGTGTATTTGAGACCTTTCTTGTTTCTTGAAAAAGACTTGTATTCCTATATACTTTCCTCTCAGGACAGCCTTTGCTACATCCTAAAGATTTTGAACAGTTGTGCTTTCATTTTCATTTGTTTCCATGAATTTTTTCAATTCTTCTTTAATTTCCTAGTTGAGCCATTCATTGTTTAGTAGGATGCTCTTTAGCCTCCATGTATTTGAGTTCTTCCTAAATTTCTTCTTGTGATTGAGTTCTAGCTTCAGAGCATTGTGGTCTGAAAATATGCAGGGAATGATCCCAGTCTTTTGGTACCTTTTGAGACCTGATTGATGACACAGGATGTGATCTATTTTGGAGAATATTCCATGTGCACTAGAGAAGAATGTGTATTCTTTTGCTTTGGGATGGAATGTTCTGTATATATCTGTGATGTCCTTCTGGTCCAGTGTGTCATTTAAAGCCTTTATTCCCTTGTTGATCTTTTGCTTAGATGGTCTGTCCATTTCAGTGAGAGGAGTGTTCGAGTCCCCTACTATTATCGTATAATTGTCAAAGTGTTTCTTTGATTTTGTTATTAACTGGCTTATATAATTGGCTGCTCCCATGTTAGGGGTATAGATATTTAAAATTGTTAGATCTCCTTGTTGAACAGACCCTTTAAGTATGATATAGTGTCCTTTCTCATCTCTTATTATAGTCTTTGGTTTATAAAATCTAATTTGTCTGATACAATGATTGCCACCCCAGCTTTCTTTTGGTGTCCATTAGCATGGTAAATGGTTTTCCAGCCCCTCACTTTAAGTCTGGAGCTGACTTGAGTCTTAAATGAGTTTCTTGCAGACAGCATATCAATGGGTCTTTTTTTGTTTTTAATCCATTCTGATATCCTGCGTCTTTTGATTGGTTCATTTAAACAATTTATTTTCAAGGTAACTATTGAAAGATATGAATTTAGTGCCATTGTATTGTCTGTAAGGTGCCTGTTACTGTATATTGTCTCCGTTCCTTTCCGGTTTATGTTACTTTTAGGCTGTCTTTTTGCTTAGAAGACCCCTTTCAATATTTCCTGTAGGGCTGGTTTGGTGTTTGCAAATTCTTTTAGTTTTGTTTGTCCTGGAAGCTTTCCTTCTATTTTCAATGACAACCTAGTTAGATATGGTATTCCTGGCCACGTACTTTTCCTGTTTAATGCTCTGAGTATATCATGCTAGTCCTTTCTGGCCTGCCAGGTCTCTGTAGATAGGTCTGCTGCCAATCTAATGTCTCTACTGTTCTAGGTTACAGACCTCTTGTCCCAAAGCTGCTTTCAGGATTTTCTCTTTGTCTCTGAGACTTGTAAGTTTTGCTATTAGATGATAGGGTGTTATCCTATTTTTATTGATTTTGAGGGGGATTCTCTATGCCTCCTAGATTTTCATGCCTATTTCCTTCCCCACATTAGGGAAGTTCTCCACTATGATTTGCTCTAACATACCTTCTGCCCCCACCTCTTTCTTCTTCTGGGATCCCATGTATTCTAATATTTTTTCATCTTATGGTATCACTTATCTCTCGAATTGTCCCCTCCTGATCCTGTAGTTGTTTATCTCTCTTTTTTTCAGCTTCTTTATTCTCCACCATTTGGTCTTCTATATCACTGATTCTCTATTCTCACTCATTTATCTTAGCAGTAAGAGTCTCCATTTTTTATTGCACCTCATTAATAGACTTTTTTATTTCAACCTGGTCAGATTTTTGTCTTTTATTTATCCAGAAAGGGATTCTGTAGTGTCTTCTATGCTTTTTTTCCAGCCCAGCTAGTATCTTTACAATCATCATTCTGAACTCTAGTTCCAACATCTTACTAATGTCCATATTGATTAGGTCCTTTGCAGTCAGTACTGCCTCTTGTTTTTTCTTTAGAGGTGAGTCTTTCTTTAGAGGTGAGTTTTTCCATTTTGTTATTTTGTCCAGAGAAGAACAGATGAATGAGAGAACAAAATGCTAAAAAGGTAACAATGAACCCAGAAAAGTATACATTACACAAATTGGAAGAGACTCACAATGGGAGTGGGGGGAGAGGGAAGAAAGTGGAAAAAAAATATGATAAGGCTGGTGAATAGAACAGAGCCATACATTATATTTTGTGTGTATTTTTGTCTGTTAGAGGAAACTGCCTCCCTAAATTTTAAAGAAAGAAAAACATATATATACGAAAATAAGGGTAAACATGATGAAGATATGGATTATGACTGTATAGATGAAAATTTAAAAGATTTTAAAAAAGGAATTGATAAGAAGTTGAGGGATGCCTGGGTGGTTCAGTTGGTTAAGCAGCTGCCTTCGGCTCAGGTCATGATCCCAGCATCCTGGGATCGAGTCCAACATCGGGCTCCTTGCTCGGCAGGGAGCCTGCTTCTTCCTCTGCCTCTGCCTGCCACTCTGTCTGCCTGTGCTCACTCTCTCTTGCTCTCTCTCTCTCTGACAAATAAATAAATAAAATCTTAAAAAAAAAAAGATAAGTTGATTTAAAAAAGGAAAAAAAAGATAATGTGATCACACAGGAGATTAGAACAAAGCCATACACTAGATTTAGTGTATATGTATATTTTGAAACTGTATCCCAAAATTTTAAAGTAAGAAAAACTTTTATATATACAGAAAATAAGGTTAAATACAATGAAAGGATGGAATATGTAAAAATGAAAGTTAAAAAAGATTTTTAAAAATTAATAAGATGTTGGTTAAAATAGGAAAGAAGAAACATATAAAAAAATAGAAAAAGAAAAAAATAAAGAAAATTAAAAAAATTAACTTTGACAGACTGAAGAATCATGGGGAGAAAGCCATGAATTCTGTTATGCTCTATTTCCCCTAGCACTGGGTTGGAGTTCTGCAGTTCTCATTGATTGGTAAACTTGGGCTTGGGTGGATGTTCTTGCTGATCTTCTGGGGGAGGGGCCTGTTGCAGTGATTCTCAAGTGTCTTTGCCTGAGGCAGAATCACACTGCCCTTGCCAGGGGCCAGGCTAAATAATGGGTTTGGTTTCCATAGCTTTTGTTCCCTGAATGCTTTCTGTACAGCTTTGGAGGACAGGAATGAAGATGGCAGCCGCCCAATCTCTCACCAGTAGGAGTTGAGAGCTCTGGGCCCCACTTCTCTGTGTGCCCTCAGAGAGAGGCAGTCCATCCCTCCCATCTCCCTGGTCTCTGGTGGCACTCCGTGCTCACCCAGCCTGTGACGGGGCATTTCTGTCTCTGGCACAGAGCCCAGTTTGGAGTCTCCAAGCCCAACAGATTCCTGCTGTGCACTTCTGTGCTGGTCCTCCCGGAGGAGAAAGGAGGGGGGTCTCTCCGGATCTGCCACTTGTGGGGTCCCTGCTCGAAGAGCAGTGGCCTACTGTGCTTTGGATCATGGTTTAAGGTAACCCTGATTTGAGAGCCCCCACCTCGGCTCTGTCTTTGCAGCCAGCTTCCTGGCTCCAATACCTGGGAGCTCTGCCACACTCAGACACCCCTGGTCTTTCTGTGACCCTGTGTGTCCTAAGACCACACTGTCCCCGTGAGGGCTCCAGCCCTGCTTAGCCTCTGGAGCAATGTCCCTCAGTGGAGAAGACTAAAAGTTCTGTTTTTGTGCTCAACTGCTCTATAGCTTGCTGGGAGTTGGCCCCTCCCCCCACAGTCTATCTTCCCAAAGACCGCCTCGGATTCACTTCTCCACACATCCTGCCTTCCAGAAAGTGGTCAGTTTTCTGTTCATAGAATTTCTGCTATTCTTCTCTTCGACCTCCTCTTGAGTTTGTAGGTGTTCAGAATGGTTTGATAACTCTCTAGCTGAATTCCTGCGACCCTTTAATATTTAGATCTCCTAATCCTCCGCCATCTTCCTCTTCCCCCCACTTTTTAAAATTTATTTTGCAGAGAATTTTTCTGTGGCCACAGAATGACCTCCATAAGGGCCACTCCTGATTACACTGGGAGCCCAAGAGGCTGGGTCTGGATGTCCGCTGTGGCTTTGACTCATGGCAGGAAGGCTGTGGCTTTGACTCATGGCAGGAAGGCAGGAAGGGCTGATAATGACCTAATTTGTCTTTATCTCAGCTGGTGAATGGGGGAGCCATATTGCATCTTGGTTAAAGGGCCCGTTGATCTGAGAAAAGCAATATCATGAACGTGGGGCTTGGAAATCCTTTGGGTTGAGGGCAACTGTTCATATTGTACATCTGAGCCAAGCTCTTGTGTGTCAGAACGAGGCATCTCAGGAGAGGCCGGCTGGACAGAACTGATAAGTGTAAGGAAACGGCCACACACTCTGGGTCTTGATAAGCCTCTTGGCAACTGGCCCAGGTGCCTTAAGTCCAGACCAGAGATCCCTCTAGCAGGAGGTACATGTGCTGCTCTCCCTCGCATCTCACGGGTCATGTGCCTGTGTTTGGCCAGGATGACTCCAGGGCCCGGGGAGCCTGGCCAGTCCTCCCCTGCTCTTCTCCTAGGACAGACTGCTGAGGGGTCTCAAAGTGCCAGACACTGTGATCTTTCTGCCCTTGGATGGTGGTGAGGATGAAGCACCAAGCACGCAGTACTGTCAGTCTTTTGGGGAAGTTTATGCCCCCATGTTGGGGCCTGGGGGAGGTGACCATAGCCTTGCACTGAACATTGGGGCATGATCATCAGGGGAGAGAGGGGGTATTAATGTGCACAAGGAAGTTCCTCCTGACTCCACACCTCCAGGTGGTGGGGGTGGAGGATGGAGTGGGGGGTGGGGCAGTCGGGAGGGAGGCCCTGGGAGAGAGGGCGGGCTGAGAGAGCGGGCAGGGGCATGGCTCCTTCCAGCCTGTTCACGCATAGCCGGAGAAGCCAGTGGTCAGGGGCTGCATGCCTGGAACCCAGTCAGACTCTGGCCAGGAGATGAAAGCTTTTAAAAAAAGAAATTTTAGGGAAAAAAAAAAAGATTTTAGGGCAAATATTCATTTCTCTTTGCTGAATCTTCTAAATCCCTTTCTCTAGGTCTTGTGCCATTTGATAGTTTCCAGGTCAACTTTTCAAAAGCCTATCTAAAAACGATTGGAGAAACATAAGGAACAAATTTTCGTTTTAACTTTAAGGCCTTTGTTTACAAAAGAAAAAAAAAAACCCTGTCTACTTTTACCTTGAGTGAAAATACTCAAATACTTTTACAGAAAAGGAAAAAAAAAAAACCCTTGAAATGTGTTCATTGTTGAAAATTATGAACATATGGAAAAGTTAAAGGAAGAAAAAAATAATTCTACTTTCTAAAACAGAGATAAATAGAAATGCTTTAACATTGCCTTTGTGGTCTTTTAAAAAAATCTCATTTGAGGGGCGCCTGGGTGGCTCAGTGGGTTAAAGCCTCTGCCTTCAGCTCAGGTCATGATCCCAGGGTCCTGGGATCGAGCCCCACATCGGGCTCTCTGCTCAGCAAGAAGCCAGCTTCCTCCTCTCTCTCTGCCTGCCTCTCTGCCTACTTGTGATTTCTGTCTGTCAAATAAATAAAATCTTTAAAAAAAATAAAATCTCATTTGAAAAACATAGTTGAAGTGATATTGTAGACAGTTCTGCATTTTTTTTTATTTTTTTTATTTTTTTTTTAATTTTTATTATTGTTTTTTATTTCTTTTCAGCGTAACAGAGTTCATAGTTTTACACCACACCCAGTGCTCCATGCAATGCGTGCCCTCCACAATACCCACCACCTGGCTCCCCCAACCTCCCACCCCCCGCCCCTTCAAAACCCTCAGGTTGTTTTTCAGAGTCCATAGTCTCTCATGGTTCATCTCCCCCCCAATTTCCCTCAACTCC
>PISX010027531.1:0-22867 GCA_004024625.1 Mellivora capensis | reverse complement strand
ATAAGTCAATCAGAGAAAGACAACTATCATATGATATCCCTGATATGAGGAAGTGGAGATGCAACATGGGGGACTAGGGGGGGCAGAAAAAGAAGAAAAGAAACAAGATGGGATTGGGAGGGAGACAAACCATAAGTGACTCTTAATCTCACAAAACAAACTGAGGGTTGCTGGGGGGAGGGGGTTGGGAAAGGGGGGTAGGGTAATGGACATTGGGGATGGTATGTGCTATGGTTAGTGCTGTGAAGTGTGTAAACCTGGCGATTCACAGACATGTACCCCTGGGGATAAAAATATGTTTATAAAAAAATAAAATAAAATAATAATTTAAAAAATATAAAAAAATAAAAAAATCATCTATACTGTTCCAATAACTAGGTCTTTAAACAAACACACAAAGATATTGATCAACTCACATGTATAAGTGAAGTTGTACAGTGTTTATTTAATTCTGACAAATAAAGGAAATTTAGAAGAGTCATGTAAGCTAGAGGGGATTTTTTTTATTCTCTAAAATTTTTGGTTTTATTTCAATCTCAAGTTTATAGAATACCTTCCAGTTCAGTACAAAGAACCTTTTCTCTGCAACAAATTGAGAGTACGTTTCCAACCAGATGCCGCATCAGCCCTAAAACAGTGCATACTTCCTATGAACAAGGACTTTCACCTTCACAACCATGATACAACCACCAAAAACCAAGAGATTATTTGATCTAACACTAACATCTAATCCTCAAAACCATTCAAGTTTCACCAACTCTCCCAATAATGTCATTTATGACAAGAGTATCTAGTTCAAAATTCTGTTTTATCTATTTGTATGTCTCTTTAGTCTATAAGTCTGGAACAGTTTTTCAATCTCTCCTTGATTTTTCTGACCATGACACTTTAGAAGATCCCAGGATGGCTGTTTTGTAGGTTGTTCTTTAATTTGGACTTGCCTGAACTGTCCTTATGATTAGACATGGATAGTATACCTTTGGCAAGAATATCACAGAAGAGGGATGCCTGGGTGGCTCAGTTGGTTAAGCGGCTGCCTTCGGCTCAGGTCATGGTCCCAGTGTCCTGGGATCGAGTCCCACACCGGGCTCCTTGCTCGGCAGGGAGCCTGCTTCTCTCTCTCTCTCTGTCTGCCTGCCACTCTGTCTGCCTGTGCTCGTGCTCTCCCTCTCTCTGACAAATAAATAAATAAAACCTTTAAAAAAATTTTTAAATTTAAAAAAAAGAATATCACAGAAGAGAGGTGTTCTCCTTCCATCTTATCAGATGGCACTTGATTTTGATTTATATTATTACTGATAATGTTTTAAAAAAAGAATTTGTGAACCCATGCAGCCACAATGACAAAACAAAATTTTCATCGCCTCAAAATATTTCCTGGTAACCCTTCTATAGTCAGCCTAGCCCTACTTAATTGTTGATCTATTTTCTTTCAAAAGATATTAAGCTTGCATCATCTAGAATGTTACATAAGCAGAATCATACATTATGTACCCTTTTATGTCTAACTTCTTTCTCTCAAATTAGATATAATTTGAAAAAGCTTCTTGTTCAAGATAGTGCTAAAAGCATAATACATCACTAGTTAAATGTAAAAATATATTTCAGAGCCAAAGGTAAGTTTTATGATAGAGTAAAATACATCAAGTTGACAGTATTCTTCAAAATCTAATTCTTTAATTGGCGCAAAGTTTCAATTTGGGATGATGGAAAAGTTCTAGAAGTGAATATTTGTAATGGCTGCACAACAAAATGAATGTACTTAGTGTCACTGAACTGTACACCTAAAAATGATTAAAATGGCAAATGTTATGTTAAATATATTTTATCACAATAAAAATAGAGAAAAATAAAGAACATATACACTGATTCAATATTCGAGATCTGAAATATCTAAATAGATTTTAAATAATTTCACATCATGTAAAAGTTTTTCATCTTACTAAATTAAAAAAGCTACTTCCTTTCCCTTAGTTTTGCCTACAACCCTTAGTTTTAACTCTATGACATCAATGGATTTATTTCACTTTTCATCAGAGAACATAACTTCTGCTAAAATTCCTCCAAAGGTCTTTAGAAGCAACAACTAATTGTATGAAGTCATTATCCCAACACTCCACTAGTCTATTTTAAACTATGCATTTTTTTACACTTGGTGTTTCTTAAGTAACACATTATATGTTATAAAAATATTTGTTACAAAAACATTTTGTTTGAAGGTGTTTTTTTCCCCATTGGATATTTTTTCCTGATTTGTCAAGGATTAGTTGACCATAGAGTTGAGGCTCTCCATATCTGGGCTCTCCATTCTGTTCCATCGATCTATGTGTCTGTTTTTGTGCCAGTACCAGGCTGTCTTGGTGATAACAGCTTTGTAATAGAGCTTGAAATCAGGCAACAATGCGATGCGCCCAGCTTTATTTTTCTTTTGCAACATTTCCTTGGCAATTCTGGGTCTTTTCTGGTTCCATACAAATTTAGGATTGTTTGTTTAAGCACTCTGAAAAATACCATTGGTATTTTGATCGGGATGGTGTTGAAAGTATAGATTGCTCTGGGCAGCATAGACATTTTTACAATGTTTGTTCTTCCGATCCATGAGCATGGAATGTTTTTCTTAAAAGTGATGATTCAATTGTTCGTTTGTAAACTCCTAAAGCCTTTTTCACAAAAAAGATTCATCATTTTCAAAAGAAAAGGTCACTATATGAAATAGTCATGGTTCTGACGAAATAAAGATTTATAAAGACATTATAGGTTTAGTTACTGCAATTATATTGAGAGCTATCCCTCACAGAAAACAAACAGAAGGTATTATCCCCTTCTCAGTATAGCATTGTTTTATCATGAAATAACTGTATTTTACATAGCTTCATTTATCACTGCTAAAGGTCACAACGTCCAAATAAAACATGAATGATGATAATCACATTTGTAGGTTTTCAGTCTCCAAAGAATTACCACAGGCATTGCTTCTTTTGGTGAAGACAGTCTTGTGATACAATGTCAGAGGCTTTTTATTCACATATTATAACAGAAGTTTATAGAATTCCAACTGATTACTTATGATTTCACACTAAAAGACATCCTTCTTAAACCAAGATTCTTTGCAACACCCCCACACTGTCTTTCCTAGCTATTGTGACAGGCTACCTTTAACCTTAAGTCATCATTAGCAATAAAGAAGGCTGGCAGAAAAAGTGTGTGGAATGAAGAAACCACTTCAAAGAACACATTTTACTGGTGGCCACTGACACACTTTTTTACACAATAAAAAAAAAGCCACAAAGTCTTCTATAGTTACCTACAACTTCCACACACATCATCCCACTTGATTCTTGCAACATCCCTGTGAGGTTGCAGATAAGATAGATGTTAACATACCCATTTATCTGGGTAAATGAAAAAGTTGGAGCTGGGGAAAGCCAACAAACTTCCCAAAACTCATAGTCAAGTGTGTTGCATAGCTGAGTTGAGTGAGCACTCATGATGTCAGGTTTTCTCAATCTAACCTTGAGTTATTTTACTCCAATAATGTAGAAGATAAAAAAAATAGAGTGCACTTTATTGCCAACACTATCTAAAATATTTTTTGTCTAATGATAAAATCCCATGTTTAATGAATATTTCCAATCTCAAGTTTTCAAATTTCACTTCTGGAAAATACATTTTTGATAAAAAAAAAAATTATTCCCAAATAGTTCTGCTTATTTCAAGATATGCAGCTAAATTCAGGAAATCCTTCATTTTCACTGCAGACATCTGTAATGTCTAAGCTCTCAAGCCAGTAAAGGAACTTGATGTTTCTCCATTTCTTTTTTTCTAAAGGATAAAAATGAAGAGTTTTCTCCTGAGAAAAGTGAGAAGCTGAAATATTTTCAGCCAAAAGGAATGCTATTAAAAAGGTAAGATATGTGCAACAGAATTCTGAGATACCGTTCTACATAGCTCGAGATTGAATTCCCCCTTCAGTAATTACATAAATCATGTTTATGGGATACTGCTTTCTCACTAAATGAATAAATCATAGTTGCTAAGTGCTGAGTATACCCATGTTCCATGTACGAGTCCTGTTCTCCCTGTTAAAATCTTGTTCTCTTGAACCACACATTGCAGCCTCTCACTGCCAAGTGTTTTTATGTCTCCAATAAACTAAACTGAACCAAGCTATTATTACTGAATTGCAAACTATCAGAAGCCAAACGTAGCTGTTGATGTATCACCATGGGAAATAAAAAATTATTATGTTCATTTTGTGCATAACCTAGACAGTTGCATTTGTAAGCAATCAGCATTTGCAAGGGCTGTTTCAGATCTGGAGAGGTTGCACAGGAGGCCTCATCACAGTTTCTATACCTGCTCTGGATTCCTAAGCTACATGCCACAGAATTCATTGTGCAGGAATTAAAGAACCAAAGCCATTTTCCAGGCTGCAGCCATATTTGCTTCAGTTGCTTAAAATACTCTGTCCTTCATTTATACAAAATTGGGTCCTATTTAAAATAATAATGATGATGAAATAAACCAATGGGGGATGGACAAGAGCAACATAGATGGATTGGATGAGTGAAAAGCAACAATAGATTTCATGCTGTAAGCATTCCATGACCAAAGAGACCATAAGAGAAATAAAATTTCCAGAGAAACATTGACTTAAAAACATTTTGCTAAAGAGAAAGAAATTGCTTTTCCCAGCACAATATCTATTGAACAAATGATATGACTATTATCTAATATCTCCATACCCATTAAGTAGAAAACAGAAGTAGACATAAAGGCTAAACCCAGATTACGGCGATTAGGTACTTAATTATTGAAGTTTCTCCTAGCCAAAGGGCTAAAACATAGATAAGCTAGGGCTATATCAAAGCTATAACTACATAATCCAGTATAATACAAGATTCCCAAGCTTTGTGAAGTGTTCCAGAAGGTAACTCCATAAAATTTGGAGGCTTCCTTGAAATTTATATTAGTCATTAGTCAGAAAATAAAAGTAATCATTTTATTAACTATTTAAAGAAAGAAGAGCATTAATCTCATCCCAAGATATATCATAAATTATACAAAAATAATACATTAGTGAATTTTCTCTTGTGTCTATGACCAAATTCTTCCGCTTCAAAAAAGCAATAAACCCCGAGCAATAAAGATTTATTTTTTCCAAACACAAAATGGTTTATATTCAAGTCTACTGACCCTGTTATTAGAACAATCTGAATCTATCACTTTACAGTATTAGATTCTCTCCAGAGGTCTTGTTCAAAATGACTAGCCAAAAGTTAACAAATCTGAAGGAACAGGAAATTTTACTTTCCTTTTATTAGGAAGATAAACAATATTCTAGCAAGGAAACAGACAATCACAAAATAGAAAATTGAGTGTCTAGTTCATATACAAAAAATACTGGCATTTTCTTTGCTGGCTTATGCACTTATACAGAGCCCACAAAGGTATTTACAAATGATTTAAGAATGACAATTCCTTCCTCACCTTTGGTAGGCAAAATAACAACAAATATGCCCACATCTGAATCCATGGAACCCAGAAATATGTTATCTTACATAGAAAAAAATGGAATTAACTCTGCAGATGGGATTAAAGTTGCTAATCAGCTAACCTTAAAGAAGATTGTCCTGAATTATCTAAGTGGCCCAATGTGGTTACGTGGGTCCTTGAAAGTGAAGAGTGAGGTAAAAGAATTCATCAATGATACGGTGTGAGAACTAGACCAGATGTTTCTGGCTTTGATGATGGAGAAAAGGAACCATGATCTAAGGAATAGATCTAAGGCCTTTAGAAACTAGAAAATGTGAGGAAATGGATTTTTCCCCAGAAGACTCCACAAAGGAACACAGGCCTGCTAACACCTTGATTTTATCCCAGTGAGATTTGTGTCAGATTTCTGACCTACAGAACTACATTTGTGCTCTTTTAAGCCACTAAGTTTGTAGGGATTTGTTACAGCAGCAAATAGGAAAATACACCAACCTAATTAAGGGATTTTGAAAATTTCCTTCTTTAAACTCCTAGGCATTTTAAAAATTTATACCAAAAAATAGCTTATTCTATGAAAATGATGTTTTCTTATTGTTTTATTAGTATTCCAAGTGGTTTGAAAACTTAAGACTGAACATTATCACCTCAACTTTTTTGTTCTCTTTTCACTTAAGGTACCATTGGACCTATACTGAAACTTCAAAGATGTTTACTGATTGCCTGGGTTATTAAAACTAAATCCAGAGTTTCCTCAAAAAAATAAAAAATAGAACTACCACATGACCCAGTAATCCCACTTCTGGGTATATACATATCCAAAGGAATTGAAATCAGGATCTCTAAGAAGTATCTGCTCTCCCATGTTCATGGCAGCATTATTGACAATTTTCAAGATCCAGAAATAACCTAAGTATCCATGAATGGATGAATAGATAAAGGAAGGGTGGTATACGATGTAATATCAGCCTTAAAACCAAAGAAAATCTCATCATTTGTGATAACATGAATGAGCCTGGAGGACATTATTTTAACTGAAATAAGTCAATCACAGAAGAACAAATACTATGCAATTCCAGTAACATGGGAAATCTAAAATAGTCAAACTCATAGAAGCCAACTAGAATGATGGTCATCAAGGACTGGAAGGAGGTGGAAATGGAGAGGTGTTAGCCCAAGTGTACAAAGTTTCTGTTATACAAGATGAACAGGTCCGGGTCCCTGGGTGGCTCAGTTGGTTGGGCGACTGCCTTCTGCTCAGGTCATGATCCCGGAGTCCTGGGATCGAGTCCCACATCGGGCTCCCAGCTCCAGGGGATGTCTGTTTCTCCCTCTGACCTCCTCTCTCATGCTCTCTCACTCTCTCTCAAATAAATAAATAAATAAAATCTTTAAAAAAAAAGATGAATAGGTCCTAGAGATCTACTACACAGCATAGAGCTATTATAAACAATACTGTATTGTATACTTAAAATTTTGCTAAGAGGGTAGATCTTATGTTGTGTTCTTACAGAAAATAATAATGACAAAGAGCGCAGGAGGAAATTTGTGGAAGTGATGATATGTTTATGGTATAATTGCAGTGATGGTTTCATGAGTATATGCTTATCTCTAAACTCATTGACTTGTATGTTAAATATGTAAAGTTTTCCGTATGTCAGTCATACCTCAATAAAATGGTTTTTAAAAAAACTAAATCTGTGAATCTAAAGAAGCTCATTGGTATGAGTGAATCTGGGTATCTCTCAACTCTTTCCAGAATTAGTGATATACCCCCACAGATGCTGAGGATTGTAACAGGAAAGGTAAAATGTGAAGCTGCAGCACAGAAGCTTAAAGAGATGGATACTTTCTCACCAAACCCAAACCTGAACAAGGAAAGCTGACTATTTTATACCTTGGAAGATGAACATTTATTCCTCCTATATTTCTATATTTGGCTCACTTCCTTGTGTTATTCTCAATGTTGTTTACTAACATTTCTTGCCCAAGAAATTGATTCTTGTCAATAATCAGTTCATGGTTCAAAATGTAGGTTTGCTTTGTTGACTGTCTCCTTTGCTGTGCAGAAGCTTTTGATCTTGATGAAGTCCCAAAAGTTCATTTTTGCTTTTGTTTCCTTTGCCTTTGGTGACATATCTTGAAAGAAGTTGCTGTGGCTGATATCAAAGAGGTTACTGCCTATGTTCTCCTCTAGGATTCTGATGGATTCCTGTCTCACATTGATGTCCAAAATGTAGGTTTGCAAATTCCTGTATACATAAGTGCAGCCATGTTAAAACTGCGAGCGCAGTTATCGGTCCTTATTTTTTTTTTTTTAAGATTTTTATTTATTTATTTGTCAGAGAGAGAGCCAGAGAGTGAGCACAGGCAGACAGAGTGGCAGGCAGAGGCAGAGGGAGAAGCAGGCTCCCTGCCGAGCAAGGAGCCCGATGTGGGACTCGATCCCAGGACGCTGGGATCATGACCTGAGCCGAAGGCAGCCGCTTAACCAACTGAGCCACCCAGGCGTCCCTTGGTCCCTATTTTTTACCCTGTATTCCTGTGCTACAGAAGACACCACTGACCTTGTATAGGGCAGGGCCTTCTACAGTAGCCCCTGCCTCTTCCTATCTCTGTAGGCTTAACTTCCAACACCCCCACCTCTCCATTTAAACCCAGCAATACCACTTTGCTCGTGGGGTCCCATCCACATAACCGTTTCATGAATCTGTGATATTGGTCATACTGTTCTTTTACCTGGAAGACTCTTTATATGTATAATCAGTGGCTTATCACAAAATGATTTATTTCTTTTTTCTTTTCTTTCTTCTGTTTGTTTGTTTGGGGCTTGGGGGGTTTTTTGTTTTTGTTTTTTGCCAAGTTTAATGTGAGAAAACATCTATTCTTGGTCAAGTGGCTCTTTGGGATGGCTCTCTATCTAGATCCCTCCATCCTATGGTTCCATCGTTTTCTGGGGGTAGTGTTGGAAAATTTTTCTTTGCAAAGGGTGAGATAATAAATATTTGGGGCCTTGAAAACCATGTGGCTTCTTTTACAAGTCCTCTACCCTGATATTATAGCACTAAAGCAGCCATAGATAACATAAAAACAAATAGATGTGGCTGTGTTCTAATAAAGTTTAATTTACTGGGTGGCTCAGGCAGGTTAGCGTCTGACTTTTTATTTTGATTCAGGTCATGATCTCAGGGTAATGAGACTGAGCCCCATGCTGAGCTCTGTGCTGAGCATGGAGCCTGCTTGAGATTCTCTTTCTCCCTCTGCGCCACTCGCCCACTTGCTCACTGTCTCTCTTCCTCTCAAAAAAACAAAAAACAAAACAAAACAAAAAAACCAAAACCATGGAGCACCTGGGTGGCTCAGTGGGTTAAGCCTCTGCCTTCAGCTCAGGTCATGATCTCAGGGTCCTGGGATGGAGTCCCACATCGGGCTCTCTGCTCATCAGGGAGCCTGCCTCCCCCTCTCTCTCTGCCTGCCTCTCTGCCTACTTGTGATCTCTCTCTGTCACATAAATAAATAAAATATTTTTTAAAAAATAAGCAAAAAACATCACACTTATTTTACAAAAGAAGCCATAGGCAAGAATTGGCCTCAAAGCCATAGTTGTCCAACTCCTCGTCCACCACCTTGGGGTTCTTTGTTTCCTGTGAACATTTAACTGGCCAGAATCCAATCCTGGGTTCTCACTTATAAACAAGAATGAGTCAGTGAAGGGTAGCTGGGAAAGGTGGTTTAACTGTGTGACTACAGAAGGAAAAAAACAAGCTTGCTGAACTATAAAAGTCTTTTCTATTCCCCATTCGTATTCTTGAAAAAATCTTTTTTGAGACCCCCACCTATGAATGATATCATTGGCTCTACTAATCTTCCATGCATATCACGATTATAGCACTCAATAACAGACAATAACTTATCTATTTGTCTAGCCCCCCTACTAACTATGAACAGCCACAGAGCAAAGATTCTGACCAATTTACATTTGTCGATCCCTGGAATAAGACACATGAATAATTTTTAAAGAATGAGCAAATTACCCAAAGTCTAAGGAATAGTGAAATGAAAACTGTAAAGCAGGGATTTCTAGTTGGCATTTTTCTGTCATGTCATTATTTAATTACATAGCCCTATGTTCAAACACCTGATAAATCTCTTCACGCAGTCACGTAGAATTGTATAAATATGCACATTCTCACATTAACTCCTACTTTTTCCTTCTATGAATGTCATTGCAGACCTATCTGCCTCATTTTTAAGTTATTAATGACTTTTAACTCTGATTTATGCAATCTCAGAGATGCTCAGCTTAATCAAGCAATTCATGATGTCTTTCAATAAAAGTATTAAATATTCACAAGTTATTTATCTCTGTCTTATCCATGCTGGTTATCAGTCATGTCAACAGCTCCAGAGCACATGTCTGGTTGCATAAAAACCAGTACACTGCCCAGCAGGTTTCCTTCTTCTCCCTGGAGATCAGAAAGTTCTGGCAGAAAAGGGTAGGCCTGGGGCACCTGGTGGCCCACTGGGTTAAAGCCTCTGCCTTTGGCTCAGGTCATGATCCCAGGGTCCTGGGATCGAGCCCCACGTCGGGCTCTCTGCTCAGCAGGGAGCCTGCTTCCTCCTCTCTCTCTCTCTGCCTGCCTCTCTGCCTGCTTGTGATCTGTCTGTCAAATAAATAAATAAAATCTTTAAAAAAAAAAAAAAGGTTAGGCCTTAACTCATTCATTCAATCAACAATGTTTGCTGTCCACCCATTAGGTGCTATGTACTATGTTAAATGCTCAGGATACACAATGAACAATACAACCACAGACTTTGTTCTCATAGAGCTGCCAATATGGTACCTAGAATCTCTGCCTACTGAGTGTAGTAAAACCCTTTACCCTTCCTGCCACTACTCCTTCTGAATAAAAATTGCTCCCATGGGAACTGATGGTAAAAATCTTCAATGATTTCCTAATATATCATCCCTGTGATACTTCCATTGCAAAGATATGAATATTGCAGCCAAGCTGCAGAAGTGGGATGGACCACCACCCCACCCAAACTTTGGTTCAGATGTCAAAACTGATAAGGCCATATATGCACCAAGAGGGTATGAAGATACTTATTACCCAAATGATGAGGCTTTCTGGGAGGAGCAGGACCCAACAGGTCTGAAAATGGTCTAAGAGAATAAGGAGGGGTAACTGATGTTTGCTTTTATTGTGATTAGAGGTTGGAGCTATCAGGTCCCCATGGGTGGAGGGCCTTGCTTGGTTTGAACTTCCCACTCACACCCAAAGAAGAGTGCACAGACTTTCTTGCCCAGATTTAGAAAAAGTTGGGAGAAGGGAGGTGTCACTCTTGAATGCTGTCAGATGTCAAATATCAAAAATGAAGTCAGAATCTTTACTACAAATACTCTCATTAGTTTGCTACTATAGTGATGACCAAAAACTTTATGTAACTGGGGGTGCCTGGGTGGCTCAGTGGGTTAAAGCCTCTGCTTTCGGCTCAGGTCATGATCCCAGGGTCCTGGGATCGAGCCCCACATCGGGCTCTCTGCTCCACAGAGAGCCTGCTTCCTTCTCTCTCTCCCTGCCTGCTTCTCTTGCCTACTTGTAATCTCTGTCAAATAAATAAATAAAATCTTAAAAAAAAAACAAAACTTTATGTAATTATTTTTACTAATTTATTCACAGTTTGGAAACAAACAAATAACCATCAGCTGGTGAAGAGATAAAGAAGTTGTGGTATAACCACAAGTGGATCACCACTCAGCAATTTTTTAAAATACATATACATGGGGGTGCCTGGGTGGCTCAGTGGGTAAGGCCTCTGCCTTCGGCTCAGGTCATGATCACAAGGTCCTAGGATAGAGCCCCCCATCGGGCTCTCTGCTCAGCAGGGAGCCTGCTCCCTCCTCTCTCTCTGCCTTCCTCTCTGCCTACTTGTGATATCTGCCTGTCAAATAAATAAATAAAATCTTTTTTAAAAATAAATAAATAAAAATACATATACATGCTACAATACGAGTAAATCTCAAAAACATTATAGTAAGGCAAAAGGCCACATTCAAAAGGCTACATACTATGATTGTCTTATATGATACACTGGAAACGCAAAACTATAGGACATAAGTGGTTGCCAGGAGCTGGGGACGTGAGAAGGAAATTGACTATAAAGGAGCACAAGGGAACTTTTGGGCTGATGAAAATATTCTATATCTTCATTGTGATGGTAGTCACATGCTGTAAGTCTGTCAAATTTCATCAGACTTTATCATGTAATCAGGGTGAATTTCCTTTATGTAAATTATAGTTCAATAAAACCTAATTTAAATAAATGGTACAGATTGTGAAAGGAAGGAGGTCCAATTCTGTGATGCCGTCTGGTCTCTTAAGACTCTTCCATCATTTGGGGCACCTAGATGGCTCAGTGTGTTAAAGCCTCTGCCTTCAGCTCAGATCATGATCCCAGAGCCCCACATCTTTGCTCCGCAGGGGGTCTGCTTCCTCCTCTCTCTCTGCCTGCCTCTCTGCCTACTTATGATCTCTGTCTGTCAAATAAATAAATAAAATCTTTAAAAAAAAAAAAAAAACTCTTCCACCATTCAACGCTTTCTTTACCTTTGCACTAAGCCTCCAAAAGATATTTCTGCTTCTCATTTAACCTTCTTTCCCAAACAGGGTACCTTGGCTAGGACTTCACCTCCAGTTCTACATACCTGCCAAGTCCCTTCATTTTCATTTTCATGTACCCAATACTCTGATTAAACCTGTTCTGAGTATTCCCCCCATTCTGACAGGGACCCTCTTCTTCAGGCAGTTTGTTCTACAATGCCAAAATATCACTATTCTTTCCATTCTATGCAATCTCCATCATATTCCACTCTGAAGGATCTTCTAAAATGGATCTTCCAGTGTTCATTCATTTCCAAACTTAGGTGAAAATTAGGTTTTATAGAATTGGCTGTTTTTTACTCTGTAGGTTATATGTTATTTTATTTGTTCTCCTTTGTTTATATGGTTTGGGAAATATAGAGAGATTTGGATTCTCTTAACTGGTTTCTAGTTTTATTGCCTTAATTTCATATATGTTGTTCTGCATGTAATCTCTTCTCTTTTTTTTAAGATTTTATTTATTTATTTGACAGAGGGAAAGAGATATCACAAGTAGGCAGAGAGGCAGGCAGAGAGAGAGAAGGAAGCAGACTCCCTGCTGAGCAGAGAGCCCGATGGGGGTGCTCAATCCCAGGACCCTGAGATCATGACCTGAGCCGAAGGCAGAGGCTTAACCCACTGAGCCACCCAGGTGCCCCTGCATGTAATCTGTTCTTAAGAATTTATTGAAACTTCCTTTTTGTCTGTTCTATGATCAAATTTGGTAAGGTTGCCATATTTTCTTGAAAAGAATGTGAATTATTTGGGGAGGTATAGGAGCCATATAGTAGTTCACACTTATTAATTGTATTGATAAATTCATCAAAATTTATTTTAAATAAATAAATACTAAATTTATTTATTTAATTACTAAATTTAATTAATTTATTAAATAATTAAATTTAATTAATTTTATTTAGTTATTTAATTACCAAATTTTTTTCTGGTTAATGAAGAAATTTCTGATACATGATTATTAAAATAATCCATTAGGAGGTTAGATTTTTAAAATATAATATATGTGAGTTTTCAAAATAAAATAATCTATGTGAAGTAACTTTGCAAATGTGAATGCTAAAATTACTATATTAATCACAGAAGTTAAATAAAATATATGACAACACAGGGTATAAAAGTACCAACTAAAGTTGTCCTGAAAAGAATTCATGTTGGATAATACAGTCAGTGTGACTTAGAGCATTACTTAAAAGCCAAAAAGGCTGCCTTAAAACCTTTGTATAATAATAGACAAATATAGCATAATCTTGATGTCTGAGTTACCAGAAGATTTTATCTTGATGTCAATTCAACTAGAACAAGTACTGTTCCCGGGGTATTTCATGGATATATCATTTAGTTCTTTCTCTTCCTGCAAAGTCTTATTTGCTTTCAATAAATCTCGAATAATCTTTTGGTATAAGACATAAACATCCAAGACTTAAGAGTGTCAAAGCAACTTTTGCTAGCTATTTGATAGAGCTCTGGAAACTGAACTTTGAGGTATTTTAAATTTTTATTACCAGATTCTACTCACAAACAGGGAGCTGGCAATGAAATTCTGCCAGCAGATGATTAGAAGGTTATATATTTTAAAGTTCATTGTTTTCATTTGTTTTTTTTTTCCTGTGATAAAGAGCATCACATTAAGATAAGATTTCAAGCAAACATTGCACAGTCAACACAAGTCCTATTTGAGCACCATGACAGTGGGGGGAAAGGCCCCTAGTGTTTTCCCGTAATATTCTATTCTACCAACTCATGAATGATTATTACAGTTGGAACTGAAATATTTTGTCCCTTTGCTAATGGCTCTGTAATTCCCATATGCAAATGGGAAACAAGACCCTTCTTGAATAATAGACGACAAATTAGCTTTTCTGTAATGAATAAAGGGACTTTTGATATATTCCAAAGGTTACCATCTGACACACTGTATGGAATGAAGGAGGAGCAATTTTTTAAACTGTGCACACATTTGCATTCCAAAGCCCTTCCTAACGGGTTATCTTGAAAAGAGAGAAAGATGGCATTCAGTTGTTTAAGTTTACTCACTTTTTTTTTTTATTTCATTTCATTTCAGCGTAACAGAATTCATAGTTTTACACCACACCCAGTGCTCCATGCAATGCGTGCCCTCCATAATACCCACCACCTGGCTCCCCCAACCTCCCACCCCCCGCCCCTTGAAAACCCTCAGGTTGTTTTTCAGAGTCCATAGTCTCTCATGGTTCATCTCCCCCCCCAATTTCTCTCAACTCCCTTCTCCTCAGTTTACTCACTTTTAGTTTGTGACTCCAGAAGTTAATAGTGAGTGGGATTAGAATTGTGCTCCTGTCTACGCAAGGACATTGGTGATCATAAATTGTGATTATGTGACTGCTTTAGCATTCTGTCTGAATGGAATTAGGATGGTAATTCAAGTCTCAAGTAGCCTGGAAACCACTCTTGACAGTTTTCTCAAAGAAGTATCAATAGCAAAACTCAAGGTCTGAAGAGAAGGTAATGTGTGTTTGCGTCTGGAAAATATTAAGTAAATTCTGAAAACAAAATAGTATGAGAGTATTACCTACTGCCCTAGTTACGTGGCCATCCCTAATTTCAGCAAGAGGACATTTTCCTATTAGCAAAGTACCTCTTCACAGTGATATTTGTATAATTTCACAGACTTAGGAGTGGGGGGTGAGATGTGAGGAGGAAACTGTTAGCTAGAATGAGCTTGCTTTTCTGGGAGTTTGAATTGAATGTGTAGAAATACTTCTGAAACAAAAAGCCAATATCAGATATGAATCTCTGCTATTTGAATTATGTGGGTTTAGGAGCACCTGGATGGCTCATTCAGTTAAGAATCTGCCTTTGGCTCAAGGCATAATCCCAGGGTCCTGGAATGGATCCCATGTCCTGCTCTCTGCTCAGTGGGGAGTTCCGCTTCTCCCTCATTATCTGCCTGCCCCTCCCCCAGCTTATGCTCCCTCTCTCCCTCTCTCAAATAAATAAAATCTTTAAAACTTAAAAAAGAAAAAAAAGAATTATGTGGGGGTTTTGTTTTTGTTTTTTGTTTTTCCATTACTCACTAGATTGGGAAAGAACAAGGTTGGTCCCAAGGAGTTCCCTTTGACATCACTATTCCTAAGTTTTTTTCTTTCTCTTCTGGATAGAACGTGGCCTGCCACAGCCCTATAGGCTTCACTAGGATACTTAGTATTTCCTTGATGCTTTGAGAGGTTCAAGGGATGGCAAGGAAGAAAGCAGCATAGGTATCATATTTGCTACTGCTTTCCCCTGTTTAAAAAAAAAAAAAAAAAAGCCTTGTTCTCATTCAAATTTATCAAAAATGTCACTATTCCCTTACCTAGATCAAGCTGAAAACATTAAATAGTGAGACTGTAAAACTAAAAAAAAGAGGGGCACTTGGGTGGCTCAGTGGTTAAACAACTGACTCTTGATTTCAGTTTAGGTCCTTATCTTAGGGTTTTAAGATTGAGCCCTGTGTGGGACTCTGCACTAAGTTGTGGAGCCTGCTTAAGATTCTCTCTCTCCCTCTCCTGATACCCCTTCTCCCTCTCTCCCTCTCTCTAAAAAAACAAATAAATAAATAAACAAATAAACCTAAACAAAAGGGAAAAAACTGGAGGAAGGCATTCTTTGTGAATGGGCATGAAATATTAAAGGTGAAATTGGAACTCTTATTCCAAATAGCACATTTTTGGTTTTTTTTAATGAGATGCATTTTCTCATCTCCTGAGAACTACAAAATGTCATTCCTACCTTGCTATTTCTCCCACTGCCTCTATTTTCATTGTCAGGTGAACTCATTTTTTCATTAACTGAATCAAGCAAAAAGAGAATGAATGCCCATTATTTCAGCAGACGCCTACAGACATCACTGGGTAGAAGTGGAGAAGCAAGTACCAATATGGCATGTTGACTCTAGATTTCTTTCTTCTAAAGAATCATCATTCTTGAGTATAAGATATTTTTGCACATTTAAGAGATGTGCAGTAAACAGCTTCATGAGGTATGGTTCTCACTGAGAGAACAAAAGTTTTAGCCATTCTTACTAATTCAAGATTAACTCAATTTAGATAAGGAAAGTAGAAAGGATGCCAAGGTTTGGCTATGGATTCAACTCCTTTATCAAGGAATAAATTATCTGTGGTTAGAAAACCAAACATGAAACTTGGAGGCAGTGGGCGAGGAAGGCAGGTAGAATTTTGCAGTTCTATAAAGTACTTACATGCTGAAATATAGATAATATAGATATTTAAATCATATACATTCTTACCTATATTATTTGAGAACAGGGCTATGGATTAATCATTTTTGCATCAGCCTTAATTCCCCCACTCCAGGTGATTTCATCAATTCCCATGACTTTATTTTTTTAAAGACTTATTTATTTATTTGTGGGGCATCTGGGTGGCTCAGTGGGTTAAGACTTATTTATTTATTTATTTGACAGAGAAGGTGGGAAGAGAGAGAGAGAGAGAACGAACAAGCAGGGGTAACAGCAGAGGGAGAAGGAAAAGTAGATTCCCAGCTGAGCAGGTAGCCTGATGTGGGGCTCCATCCCAGGACCATGAGATCGTGACCTGAGCTGAAGACAGACGCTTAACTGACTGAACCACCTAGGCACCCTCATTCCCATGATTTTAGCAACAGTGTTTTTTGGTTTTTTTTTTTAATTTATTTATTTGTCAGAGAGAGAGGGAGAGCGAGAGAGCGAGCACAGGCAGACAGAGTGGCAGGCAGAGGCAGAGGGAGAAGCAGGCTCCCTGCCGAGCAAGGAGCCCCATGCGGGACTCGATCCCAGGACGCTGGAATCATGACCTGAGCTGAAGGCAGCCGCTTAACCAACTGAGCCACCCAGGCGTCCCATTCCCATGATTTTAAATGCCAGTGTATATCATCCCAAGGAATGTATATTGGCATTTAAATGTATGACTTTCATAAACAATGAATGCTGGAACACTGAAAAGAAATAAAATAGAAAAATAAATAAATAAATGTATGACTTCCAAGTTTTTATCTCTATTCTGGACCTCTCTGTTGAGCTCCGTGCTAGTATGTCTAAGTATTTGACCTGGATATATAATAGGAATCTTAAAACAAACATGTCCAAAGCAGAATTATTTATTTTCCCCTGAAAACCTGTTCCACATGGCATTTTCCATTCCTGTACATGAAACTATTACCCAATTATTGAAGCCCAAGATACAGATGTCATTCTCATTCTGCCTTTCCTCTTTTATCACCATCACTCAGCTCATTAGCAACTTCTATTGGTTCTATCTCCCAAATGTTATCTTGATCCACCCACTGTTTTCCTTGTTCACTACTACCACCTTTATCCAAGCACCATGATTCCTTGCCTCTTCTATGGCAGCAGCATAACTATTATCCCAGCTTTTACTCTTGACCTGTTACAAACTCTTCCAAATAGTTACTTAAAATGTAAAGCAAATAATGTCATTGCACTCTTTTCTCACGACAAAGAGAAAAAAAAAAAAAAAAAACAACCTCACCACCCTCACCTATAAGCTGCTACATAATTTACCTTGATCAACTCCCCAGAGGCTAATGCCAGCAAGTGAGACCACAGAGACAGGGCTGGCAATGCAAGTGGAGAGTTTTAAAAACACTGAAAGACCTTCAGTGAGGGAGAATGCGTTTAGGGAAAGCAAGTCCCCCTAACTCATTTTTGGTTACTTTTCTAAGATCTGGAGATTTTTACTTACAACATAATCAACTTGAGAGAAAAAAATCTAACAAGATGTTCATAAAAAAAAACATTCGAAGCCAACCAAATTGCAATTCCTCTCTAGTAACATTAGATGGTGAGGGGAACTAACCTGGGATTGAATAGCCACCCTGGGACCCCACAGTATATACCCCAACTATCCTTCATCCCAAAATATTAACTCCAACCTGTGACCATTCTGTACCAAAACTGATCTCCTACAAGGAACTTCTAAAAAGACCTGCTTCAACATGTCATTTCTCTGTAGCATCCCCTTTATCGTTACAAAGAGTTTAAACTGCACTGAAAGTTCATTAAAGTATTATCTTGGGAGCTCTTTCCAATATTAGCTGTTAAATCTTAACACTTGTAATCAAATCCTTTGGTTACTTTATTACCTGAACTATAGTGAGTGTGGCCTAAAACGGGTAATATTTTACCAAACCCAAACCAATGGTGGGAAGTTTCAGGATGGGGTTCCAATGTGCATTTATTCATAATTGTAGATGTTGCTTCTCAGAAGTTTCAATGGTGGTTTGAATTTCTCAAAGGCTGTACTCCTATACAGCATCATGGATTAGCCACTCACAAGAGTGTAAGTAACAGCAAACATCCTTCTTAAAATAAACAGCATACTGTCTCCTATGATGCCGTGACCAAGTACCATAAACAAGATGACTTAAACAATAGAAATTTATTTTCTTCCAGTTCTGGAAGCTAGAAGTCCAAGATCAAGGTTCTAATAAGATTAGTTTCTGGAGATGTCTCTTTCTGGTTGATAGATGGCCACCTTCTCGCTGTACCCTCAAATGCCCTCTTTTCTGTGCACGCCCAGAGAGAAAGAATCCCTAATGTCTTTTTCTCTCCTGAGGACACTAATCCTTTCAGGTTAGGGCTTCAACCTTATGACCTCATTTAATCTTAATTACCTATCTAAAGGCCCGATCTCTAAAGATGGTCACATGGGGGATTAGGGTTCAAGATACAAATTTTGGAGGGGACACAATTCAGTCCCTAATAAGAGGTTTTGCAATATTAAGAGAAGCATCTTAACAGAAATGTCCAGTTAAAACCAAATAGTCCAAACAACTGAACTATGAACTAAAAGTAGTATCACAAATTTGGCACTGGGGACACGCAAACTGAGCTGACCTTTGTAGACAGCATTGTGAATCTAATTTATGGCAGAGCAAAACATGTCACAATTCCAGCTTTAAATGAAATAATGTGCTATATTTTTATTACTAAAATTAACTAATTATAAATTAGGTATAAATAAAGCATATAAGCATGCAAAGTTTGTTTTCTTTTTTCTTCCCTTCAGAGAGGAGAACATTTAATGCACTGTAGGATTAATTTACTAAGTAGTACTTCAGCATCTTACTAATTAAAAAGCGACTCAGGTCATGCATTTAAGTGCACAGAGCCCCAGATGTCTCATAAGCCAACAACATTACATACACAACATTATTTTATCCTGAATTAGGCATACTGAACAGTGGCGAAGTTCAGACTTGCTCGGATACATGCTCTGTAACCTACACTCCATTTCAGGTATTTTGAGCACGGAAAGTTTGCTGGCATTTTGTTCCTTGTTGATTCCATGGTATAACACAACTGTCCAACTGTACTAATAACTCTGACAATATCCAAAACTACCTCATCAAATTTGTGAAGGCAGGAGAACTTTGCCAGGCCGTAACTCTTTAATTGGAGTCAAATAGCTGTTTCTTTGATACGAAGTGTTGCCCACCTAGATTTTATAACCTAATTTGCTTAGCTAATGAGAACAGTGTGTCACAGTAGATGGAATTGGTCTGAAAATTAAAGCAGCAAACGTAACAGAATTTTCTTTCCCAGGGAGAGTTACTTTGAAATCCAGTAAGGACACCACTGATTTAAAAAGAGGTAGTTTAGGTTTCACTAGGATTTCCAGCATGTATATTCTTGCATATATAAATGGTGAGACCAATACATAAAGTTAGTCACAGTTGAGGATGCTGTTCACGTACGTAACCACTTTCACTCCCAGGTTAATGGTATAGCTGAAAACTGACATGTCTAAAAATGGCTACTAAAATAACTCGGGCATCAGGTAAGAATTTGGAGCTGAGCAAAGTGTAGGATATTTGCTTATAAAATAGAATATTCAGAATTACAAAAAACTACACTACGACAGTCATTTAAAGTTGGAAGCTTATTAAAGTTCCCTGGGGTATTTTGTATGTAAAATTAGGCCTTAAGTGTCTGTGAAATTATGAAATTCTGTACACATTAATTTGCATAGGGACAAATAAATTTCTGAATCTAGATCCAGACTCTATCACTGTCTCTGGCTTACAGTGTCAACTTTATCTCATAGCAGAGCATTTCAACAAATGCCATCAATGAATACTGAGGTCTTTCATGTGCTAAACACTGGTCTAGGTATAAGAGCTAACAGCTATATTACAATCAATAAGTAAAAAAGCAGACTAAATAATTCCAGATGGCGGTTCATGCAATAAACAATTAAGAGAGTAATAAATTAAAGACGAATGGGGTAGGAAGACAATACTATAAATACAGTGGTCAGAAAAGCCCTTTCCGGACTTACGACCTTTAAGCTGAGAACTAAAAATAAGAAGGAACCATCTATGTGAAAACAATGGAAGAGTGTTCTAGGGTGTTGAAAAATGTGAAATGAATTAGAATACGGCATTCTTGAAGAATAGTAAGAGGGGGACACCTGGATGGCTCAGTTGGCTAAGCTTCTGCCTTTGGCTCAGGTCATAATCCCAGGGTCCTTGGTTGGAGCCCCACATCGGGCTCCATGATCAGTAGGGAGACTGCTTCTCCCTCTGTCTGCAGTTCCCCCTGCTTGTGCTCGTGTTCTCTATCTTTCTCTGACAAATAAAATCTTAATTAAGAGAAAAAAAGACAGTAAAAGGCCAATGTGGCTTAGTGTAGAAGGTAAGAGTGGTAGAAAGGAGTTAAGGTCAGGAAGCAAATTTAATGACAAGTGACCCAACCCTAATTCTACAGTAAGGGAGGACATGAGGGAAGGATATAATTTCTAACTTTCTATCCAGGAACAGGGAAAAGCAAAAGTGGAGCTTCAAAGATGCTAGAAGAGAACAATCTTCTCTGTGCTCCCCTAATATTATGATTCTTTTTCTCTCTAGAGAACGGGTTCAGCAAACTTTTTATTTCTCAAGCAGGGGCTGGGAAAAGGCTATGTTACAAATATTTTGGGCTTTGTGGGCCACAAAGTCTCTCTTAAAATTATTCAGCTCTGCTGTTACAAATATAAATAAATGAAGGTGACTGTGTTCCAATAAAACTTTATTTATAAGAACAGGCAGTGGGCCAGCTTTGACCTGCAGGTTTGCTGACCCCTATTCTAGAATCTCCAAAGAATTTCACAACTGTGCAATTTACTTCTGTATCAAAAATATTATCAATCTAGTACAGTATCTCTTTAAGAACACTAGGTTACTTTTATTCTACTGATGCTAACTGAAAAAGAAATTCCCTATGAAGGATTTGAGCTCCAAACATTTAATACTTAAATTAATTTGCACATCCTCAACTGATACATGGTGTCAAGAAGGCTCCCACACTATGTTTTCATTATCTCACTTTTCCCATCATTCATACAGATTGCTCCTTGGTAATTTCATCCTTCATTTCAAAACTCTTGTTATGAGGCAATAGACCATTAATACAGCACATATATCTTCCTGAAATCTAGATGAAGAATTTAATGAAGCTACAGGACACAAAATCATCGCCAGTAAAATACATTTTCCTAAATCCATTATGGTATTATCAACAACTTAATGGTAGTATATTTCCTTGTAGGCTGCATATTGGGGAAGTATTAATAAAATTATAGTACTTAAATAAATCACTACATCAGGGAAGAATTATGTGTTTGTTGCAGGCAAAACACACAAAAAGGGATAAAATGACACTTTTGAAAATAACGATTGAATCTTGAGCTAAGAATATAGAAGAGTAGATGATTTCATGGATGAATTTTAGGTCAGAATAGGTCCATTAAATGCTAATGTTTCTTCCTCCAAAATACCACTTTCGCTTAACCCCTTGCTTTCATGTGGACAGCTCCTCACTTAAATCAGGTCCTCATTTCTCTATGCCTGATATAAAAATGCTTTAAGTCTCCTATTACTAAATTAGCCTATTTTTCTGTACCCCTAGAACAAACTCTAAATAATATTTTTATTGATATTTTACAACTGTGCTTAAAAATTTTAGAGTAGCATAGTCACTTATATGTGGGATCTTCAAAACAGAACAAAACGAATTCATAGATATTGAGAACAGATTGCTGGTCATGAGAGGCAGGAGGTAGAGGTGGAAAATGGGTAAAAGGGGTGAAGAGGTACAAACTGCCAGTTATAAAATAAGTATGTTCTAGGGATGTAATATACTGCATGGTTATTATAGGTAAAAATACTGTATTGTATATTTGAAAGTCACTAAGAGAGTAAACCTTAAAAGTTCTCATCACAGGAAAAAAAATTTAACCATGTGAAGTGATGGATGTTAACTAGGCTTATAGTAATTATTATGCATTATATACAAATACTGAATCATTATGTTGTATATCTGAAATGAATATAATGTTGTATGTCAATTTTATCTCAATTTTAAAAAGAGGGAAATTCCTTACAGTCATAGATTTAAAAAAATAATTATCACAGTTCACTCCTTAAAAATATTTTTTTTGATTGAGAATAGCCTGGAAATCTCTCCCTAAAAGGTAATCACTTCTTATTCTTTACCCTTCCCCTGGAATTGGCTTTGTATTACATCAAGGGAACCAAATTTGCCTAATGTACGTAAATCCCATCCTTATTCTAATCCTCTGCTCAGTACAATTTCTCCATAGCCTGTGGTGAACAAATCCTTCCTTGGTCTGGAAGACCATTATTTTCCAAATACCAAGCCATATGAAAGTTTTTCAGGATCAAAGGAAATGAGAAAA